>PVJD01013088.1:0-36096 GCA_004026545.1 Mormoops blainvillei | reverse complement strand
GGTGAATCCGTGGGCAAGGACTCAGATGACATGTGTGGTTTTCATTACAGCTGTTGTAAGTGAGCAGGTCTGCTCACCCAAAGCAGCGCCTCTGTTTATCTCCCATAAAAAATTTCCACCTCTCAGTCATCTGTTTGTTAATCTATTTGATTGATTGGAATGCGTAGGTGAAAATGAGTTTGGGTTCATTTAATTTGTTGGTTTTCAGCGTGAGAACCAGGACACCGATTCTGATTCAATTCTTCATTGCTGGAAGTATTCTTAACATCTATTAGCTCACTTTTCCGCCTTAATAAGTAACAGTGTATCGCACATAATTTAATACTTCTTTCATGAGTCAGAGACCATCGGTATCTCTGGTTCATTATTTTAAATGAATTGTAACTTTATAGTTGGTAATCTGAAAACTGCACCAGCTATTTACTGACCCTGGTACCAAACCTGAAGGCTGCTTTTTAAAAACAAATCCTTGTTCTCTTGTTTGTTTTCTGGTAATTTTATGCTCTCTCTGTAAAACTAGAGCAAAAAGAAAAATCTAGCTAAAGGTTCTATTTCGCTACATGCGAGTTACTTTGAGTCTTTCTAAATACTAATTGCATGAGGCAAGCTAACTTTATTCTGCAGAAGACAGGCCTCTTGTGAAATGAATGTGGGGGTTGTAGAACAGGGTTTAGCGGCCTTACTAATCCAGATGGCTGCAGTCTAAGCTCCATAAAGTCTTCTTTAGAAAGTTACAAATGAATCGATACAGTTGAAACTCGATAGACACATTAAAAAGAATTGTTTTAATGTGAAACAGCCAGGTTTGCCATGAGAAACTTTGATGTACACGATATCAAGATGCTCTTATCACATCCTGAAATAGTAGGTAAAAAAGCAAAGCTAGTCTATTCAGCAGAAATATATAATTTTATCAATATACTTGTGTGCCTTAAAAAAATCGTAGTTCTGTGGGAGCCAAGGCAGACTGGATAGATAGGCCACCAATTGACACGTCAGCTAGCACTCTGGCTGGAGCAGCTGCGAGGTCTTAAACCACCAGTATTTGTCAATTACTGTTGAGAGTTACAATCCAGAGCAAAAATGTGGCCATTTTCCTAGATTTCTTAGGGCTTTATACTGTGCTGGCAGGAGTGTGGGACACGTGTTCATAAATGTCCTGGTAACATTTTGTAATTGGTGAGAGACTTGCTGGAGGGTCTGAAAATCCAGGGCAGCCACGACCTGTTTCCTGAACAACCCCCACTAAGTCTAAACTCATTCCTGACCAATTTTTTGGGTAAAAAATCCTTTGGACATGATATAAAACGAAACATAATAGCCCATACTTCACAGACTGGTTGTGGAAATATAATAAAAGAATATGTGGCACTTGCTTACGACACTGTCAAGTATATGCAGCCAGTACTCAGTGAAGTGTGGGGAGAGCAGCCTCCTCGCTCGGCAGTCCTGGCTTTCTCGGAAATGATTATCCTACCAACTGAAGTATTCTTGGAGTTAGCAAGTCAATATTCGTGGGGCCCGAAAGTACAGCGGTAAGAGTCAATTTAAAACAAGAGCTAGAACAAAAGTAAACATACCGGGTTTTTGTGGGGGTTTTTTTTTTTTTTTCTGAACTCTCTTTCTTATGAAGATACCTGGACAGACAGGCAGATAGGCTTATCCTCTAGCTTTCTTTCAGCACTTTGTCTATCCTTAAACTCCTGGGCCAACAAGATGTGAGGCACTGTATGTCAGGAACCAGGGCAACATCTGTTGCCCTAGTAGATAATCAATGAATGTGTATGGAATGAATGAATGTTTATTTGTTTATCCTAGGGTTTGTTGTTTTGTTTTTTTTTAGCTTTACTCTGTTGCTTTAATAAAGGGATTTCTTTTCAGAATAATATCTTTCATGTCCAACTATGATTTCATTATGGAAATCAAGCAGCAAAATATAGATAGTTGGTATCAGACATTTTGAAATAGAAATTTTCTAATTCAAGTTGCATGAATAAATGACTTAATAAAATGCCAACAGGGAACACAATACACCATTAATAGGAAGAGAAAGACAAACTAAAGCAGATAATTCCATGCAGGTGAGATGGGGAGACCAGCAGGCTGTCTCTGAGGGGCGGCGAGCAGAGGGTTTCTGCAGCCTCCCGAGGACGTGGGAGGAGCACGGCGCCCGCTCGGCGGGGAAGCTGGCACACCAAGGGACGAGTCAGGAAGAGACCAAGGAAGAACCAAGAGGAGGAGAAAGGGCAACAGAATCTGCGAGGAGGATTGTGTGGAGCAAAACTACATGAAGGAAAATGAAAGGGAAAAGGTGGAAGTCTTTGAAGCGAACCATTACGCAGGCAGGTGTAAAAGCATGAACAATTATTCAGACCTACGTCCAAGCCTGGGCTCTCTCCGCTTGTTAGCTACGTAGGCGTGGGAAATGAAGTCATCTCTCTGAGCCTGCACACCTTTATTTATTAAATAACGATATGCACGGCGCTGTGATTGTAAGGATTTCAAAAAATAGCGCGCACGGAAACGGCTCGCCGTGCCACGCACGACACTCTGGGCCCACTAAGTGTCACTTGCTGCACACACAGGGTTCCGCGGGTCACCCCAATTTAACATTTCTTGACAGGTGCCCGGCCTGCAGTTCAGCCCTGTCTACGCAGTGTCATCCTCTCTCGTTTGTTTGTTAAAGAGGGAAATTTATTTTCATTTGTAGGGAAACAAAACGGATACGCTTCTGCCCACCTATTCTCGAACGCCTTTTAAAATGGTGATGAGGTGCTTTAAAACTTAGCAGTGATGACCCAAGGCTGCCTTCTTTGCCATCCTCACCGTCATCGATTGTGTTATACACAAGTCCTTGTACTAGCAGGGACTCAAGAGCTATCTGGCCCAGCTCTCTGCTTTTACAAATGGGGAAGCTGAGGCACAGTGAGGCACTGCTCATGTATGCGGCTCTCTGATTAACCAGTCAGCCGACATTCCTTCAGCACATGCTACTCTCGGGCACAATCCCAGGCAGGAGTTTCCCAGGCGGTGGAAGCCAGGGCCGGCTTCGGGGCCTCGAGTGCCCTGCGCCGGTGCAGGACGTGTGTCTCGAGAGGGGACATGGTTGGAAGGCAGCCCAGGCCTCCCCCTGCTCGCAGTGCTCCGCTGTGTTTGAGTCTGTGCTCACTCAGGACCCAGGCTGGGAGTCAACAGGACAAAACACGGGACCTGAAATTCCAGTTAATCACGGTCCTGCTGATGAGCTTCCGAGAGAAAGGGGCCTCACGTAAGTTTTCAGCCAAAGTCTAAGCCAGCAGCGGGGCACAGAGGCCTCCGCGGAGTCGGCCCTGAGGTGGGACGGGACCCAGGGTTCAGGGGCCCGGAGGGAAAGGACGGGGATCCGCAAACAAGATTCGGCAGAACTGTCTCCAGGAGGTGCCGCCCCGCCTGCGGGGGAAGGGGGGGGCTGTCCCCACCCCAGTCCTGGTCCGGCTGCGCTCCGCTCCGGGTCTGCATGAGTGCAAGGAACTCTGAGGGCGGAGGGGGGAAACAGGCGAGAGAGAGAAGCGCCGTGTTCCAAAGACGCACGGCCACTTCGCGTGCTCGTCTGAGATCTCTGCTCTTCGAGTCGAGAAAACGTAAATGTTCCGGGTTTGTGAAGATGGCCCCCGGGCCAGCACCACATGGCACATTACGTTCTGCTCTGGGTTGATGGGATTTGGGACACACTCGCCCCACAGGTGGCACACATCGACACATTGAGTATTTGGTAATTTGAGAAGTGGCCAGTGCTGGAAGGACACTCTGACCTACCCCCGAAGCCGGACATAAGATCCACCTGGGAGAGGTGCCCTCCCTGTACCTGGAGGGAAGGATTGTCCTTATCTCCAGAGAGCAGGGTCACGGGGAGGACCTGAGTGGACAGGCCTGGCCGAATTTCCTGAGGTAACGGTCCTACTTCAGACCCTTTCGTTCTATCACATGTCCAACGATTCCCCCCTTCGTCAACTCCAGTCTAAAAACACTCAAGCCTAACCCTTTCTTCCGGCCTCGCTTTCCCTACAAACATCGCGTGAAGTTTATATTTAATACATTTATATATGTATTTCTCTCCTACTCACCTGTGTTTGTCAGCTTCGCTATCGGCCCCACCAGGAGCTCTGCGAGGGCGGTGGGGAGGCCCTCCTCCCCACGGGGCGCGCCTCGGACATGGTGAGAGACCTGTCTTGCTTCCCGTGTGCCCAGTACGGCCTGCCCCTTCCTAGTCCCACTCCCTTTTGAGGGACCTCCTGTCTTGTGCTGTGTTTAGCATTGATAAGGGAGAAAATAAAGGTGCCCACCCCACCTACCACAGGGGACAAAGGAGGTCTGTTATGGGCTGTTCGTGTCCCCACCAAATTCATGTATTGAAACCCTGCCCACTCACTCTGCAATGGTATTACAAGGTGGAGCCTTTGGGAGGCCGTAGGCATTAGATGAGGTCACGAGGATGGAGCCCACATGGTGGGGTCCCTGCCCCCCTAGGGACCAATGGGAGGGCTGGCTGCCCCTCTGCCCTGGGCCCCGTGAGGGTACGAGAGGAGGCGGCAGTCTGCAGCAGGGAGAGGGCTCTTCCCAGCGTGCAACCAAGTGGCACCCTGATCTTTGACTCCCATCCTCCAAAACTGTGAGAAATAAACTTCTGTTGCTTGTAAGCCACCCAGGCTAGGGTATTCTTGCTACAGCAGCCTAAGCTAAGGCTCTACCCCCGGAAGCTCCTTCGGCCAGCTCTGTCCCCCCGTTTTCTGGCATAACTACACGACCAAAGCTTTGCACGTCTGCCTCCGGGGACTGAATCTCACGCAGAGTGGCACGAGGGGGAGCTGGAGCTGATTTGCGAGACCCTCCAAACCCGGTCCCTGAGCCTCCTCCTCGGTTCTTGATGCCAAATCTCTTTCCAACCAACACGTGCCCAAGTGAGGCAGAACGGGGCTCTGCTGCCCAAAACCAAAGGCGCTGACCGCACACGGATGCCCCTCTGCGGCAGCGTGTCAGCCCCACGGGCCATCGTTCGTGAGCGCCACTGTCCGTGGAACATTTTAGGGCCCTATGACAGCAACCAAAGTGACTTCACCAACAACTGAGACTGGTGTACGTTAAACGAATTTAGTGAAAGCTGAATCATCCAAAGCCTAGGTACCCAGAGCTCCCTGCCAGCACTTGTGCGTATCTCTGGACAGACAGAAATGGCGGTTTGCAGCGAAAGGCCGTGCGGTCAGGGAGAGGAACGTGAGTCTTGGCTAGACCCCCTCGGCTTTGCATGCCCCGTAGATTAATCACTGAGACCAAAGCCTCAGTCGCTTTCCTTTCGATAGGTGGCTAAGGATACTCACCCCCACTTTCTCTGAACTTGTTTTAACTTGGAAATTAAAGGAAATAATACATATTTGGGGGGGGAACATAAGACATTAGTATATGCTCAATATTATTGCTATCCTAACAGATACTAAATCAAAGGTTAAATAATATTTTGATTGTGTTTCAGAATATTCACATATTTAGAAAACTGAAATCTTAAAACATTCTTTATGAACTTTTTCTAAGGCTAACCTATGACTGAAAGCTGAGACTCTATACTAGGCAGTTAAATGTGACATCAGCCCGACCACACGTTACTTTTATTAAAACAGTTACCCAGAGATTCTATTAACCCTCTCGAATTCTGCGCCTGGGATTGATTTAAATCACAAAATCCTTTGGACACTTAAGAAGTCATATTTTTAAATGATCTCTGCTGCCAGCTGTGAGGGCCATAAAGATTCTCCTTGCAAACAGAAGAATCCAGGACTCTTAGGGAAGCAGTGAGCCTCCTTGTTCCTTGTTTTTCTCCCTGATACATGTGGACAGCTGAGTTACAGGAAGTGGCTCCCTTATTTGCATCTGTATTGGCGGCTCAGTAAGCAGGAAGAGAGGCAACAGATTCAATTGTGAGGGGGAAAAATGGACTTGAGTCACTCTCTCAAGCAACTCCGTGAATTCATCGGACTTCTCAACCATCATCTCTTGTACCCAAAATGTAAATTCTTCGCAGACAGCATGAGAACTAGGAGAGGGCGCTCACCCGCTCCGACTCTCCACGACTGAGGAGAGGACATAGCTGTGGTACTGCAAACTGGTATCACGATGGAAATTTTAAAATCCGCAATGACATACTGAGTGATCAGTCAGGAATTTGAGATAAACCGTTACACAGTAAATCTAAAATCATTACGACAAATGCATTATACTGTGAAATCACAGAAAATCTATAGTTTTGGTAGATAAATATAATGGCCACAATTATTTTAACTCACATGCACAGGTGAAAGGCTCCAAACCATTAGCTGAAATAAAACAATGATAA
Source organism: Mormoops blainvillei (assembly GCA_004026545.1). Lineage (NCBI taxonomy): Eukaryota > Metazoa > Chordata > Mammalia > Chiroptera > Mormoopidae > Mormoops > Mormoops blainvillei. The sequence continues at coordinate 29,732 of PVJD01013088.1, read as the reverse complement.
CTTAATATGGTAAACAGAACTCAATTTTATATTGGTAAGCAATCAAGTTGTCAAGCTGTATTGCATAGAGAGAGTACATTTTTAAAAGAAAAAGACAAGGCTGTAAAATTGATATTTTTCCTACATTGTTATTTTATGTCTTCATTTATATAAAATTCATTTGCTGAAAAGTACTAGAAGAAGTTTCTAATTATACAAGTTAGTAGTTTTTAGAGAAATGAAATACAGATTTATAGATATGTACGTGTGGAATTAGTTCTTCCCCTGCTAAATGAATATTTTTTTCTCTTACCTTCATGAGGAAACTAGTGACTGCAGGATTTGTTTCCCTCTATAGATAACATATGATGCAAATTATTTAAAATAGGAAGATATACACAAAATTTGGTCCTTTTTTATTTTGGTCTCCCTTCCCTGGTGTCTCCTCTTTTAGAAAGAAGAGCAGTCAAGGACCCCAGAGGACCATCCATTGCTCCTGAGGCCAAAGTCTGTGCTGAGTTGAATTTCTGGTCATGCTAATTCGGTTTTAAAAAGGTAGCTCCTTTGGTTCCTCTATAGAAAATAAGGCAAAAATAATGAAACTCCCCCACCAGCTGGGCAGAGTTCATTCTGCCAGACATTTAAATGGAATCAAAGATTGATGCATTTAAAAACGTTAACACATTTCTTGCACTCACTGGCCATTTTATTAATCTATATTTAGATAAAGAAACAAAGGCACAAAATAGCGAACAAAAAGGGTCAAGCTCAAGACATTTCCAGTTCAAGCATGTTTAGGAAAAAAATTGGGGGGCGGTATATGTGCATACTGGTTTCTATGTTATAGTCAGGCCGTAGCGGAGGCCTCTAATTCCCAAAGGCAGGGTACAGTTGGACACTCCTCCAGAGCCGGGCGCAGCACACACGGGACAGTCAGGAGCTCACATCTGTCAGCACGGTGACACCCACACAGAACCAACTTTTTTTGCTGGGCAAAAGTTGGTTCACCGTTATGAGACCATTCTTTTTGAGTAAACAAAGCTACTGTAACAACTGTAACCTGCCTATCTTTTTCCATATAAGCAACCGTAAACCAACTTTTGCCCCCTCATGGTTCCCCAATTAATAGTTAATGTTTTATAGTAACTTTTCATAATGCATTTTTCCTATGGGATAATAACAACAACAGATACACATTTATTTTTAAAAGCCTGTCGAGTGGCACTAAAAGCAGGTGGAAACGTGATCGGCAGAAAAGACGCTTCCCACCAGGTGACACAGTTGCATTCATCCAACCAATGGAATTGTGGGCAACAGAACATATTTTCTACCTTAGACTTGGTTTATTCAAGGGACCCTTAAACACACACACACACACACACACACACACACACACACAGAACCAACGCATCATCTGGAGAATTCAGAGCCTAAACTGATTAATTAGACCTTATTTTGTCTTGAGCAGATTCACTAAGCACTTTTCAAATAGCCACATTGTTTGTAATTACCGAAATCACACCTCCACTGCCTGGGCTCGGCTACTTCACGCGCGAACAACAACCTGATTGAGCGCCCTTGTTAGGGCTTCATTCTTCACTGTAATTAGCCATAAGCGTAGCTTTCCTGGGCGCATGAGAATGTGCAAGCGGCTATTCACAAGCTCAAGCCATTTGAATGTGAATCTTCTCAGCGAGGGGCAGGAAAGTAGCGCTAGCCCAAGCAGTTTCTCCAGGGAATTCTGCGCGGCGTCTCCACTCTAATTCAGCCCCCTTCAAAATGTCCCCTCTCCAGTATCTGGATTTTATTTGCTAAAACAAGGGTGGCTTAATGAAGACAATGGCTTATTATTTCTTCAGTGACACAGGAGGCCCAAGTATTACAGGCTCAGTTCTTTCAGTCTTTGCCAAGGACACAAGGAACAAAAGAACAAGCCGTGGTGTGTGGAAAAGAGAACTCGGGTTGGGCTCTACCCTGTGACCGCGCACTGTAGTATGGGGACCTCTGCTATTCCAGATCTCAAAGACTGGCGCTGTCTTTCCCTTTAGCCCTCCCCACCCCCATAAATGACTCAGACATGACAGCAAAAGGCTCAAAGAAACAGGGATTGAAAACAAAGGCCAAGTGGAGGAAGGGTGACATTTCTGATCCTGTCCCAAGCACATTCATAGTGAGCCACCTACTGGCAACATCACTTTCCCTGCTTTTGTTGTCTGGTCACCTCACCTCCTCAGGGAAGACCTAGGTAAACATGCTGGAGTCACTCCAGGTGCCTTGTCAGCCAAGAACGGGGGAAACTAAATTCAAAGGGAAGCAGCTTTCGGAGTAGGACTAAATCTTTCACAAAAGCCTCCATCCCCTAGCCAAACGGAGGCTAAACAGCCGGTAGAGAGAGCATCACTTACAATGTTCCATGTTCTGTAGGAAAACTAAAGAGATTATCCGAATTACTTGAAAAGAATAATCGCTGGGCTAATGAAGCTAAATCAGCTAATCACTTAAACTAATAAGGTGTTAAAAGCGTGGCGTGGAGCCTGCAGAAGATATCAGTCCTCCAAAGCCTTTGCCATTTTTGTGCTGAGACTTTTCCTGAAACATGACACAGACTTAATAAAGTGCCTGTTTATGCTCCTCATCACTGTGCCACCACGCAAGGCCCGAGAGCTGCGGCGTGACACCTGCCACTCTCTGATAATCTGCCGGTTCCATCCTGCTGAGCTGACTTTGCTGAGACGGCGCAGCCAGTTGAAGCTGGCTTATTAGAGCACTGGATGGGTCGGTGCAAGTCCGCACCGCGGCTGCCATATAAAGCCACCGTTTTGGAACTGAACTAGGCCGGGCGACCCTCCGGATGAGGTGCGCAGAAGGTTTCGCTTCGGTGGAGGTGGCCCGGGACACTGCGAAGGAGGACCTGAGGCAGGACCAGAACTCCAGCAGAAAAAAGGTCATGGCCGGTCTGCGCTGTCACCGGGTCCCAAGGAAAACCAGAAACCATCTACCTCCTACCGGAGGTCCACTCGGCACCAGGGACTGTGCTAAAGCACTACTGAGGCATCGCCAGAGGCAGGAAACACTGTAGAATGTGCTGTGACGGGGGAGTGACAGCACAGGCATGCTGGCGCCTGCTCGTCCCAGTTTCCAGAACACTCGGGTGCCGTCCTCCAGACGCCCAGGTCCCACCTTGCGCCCATCAGAGTCATGCTGGCGGGAGGGCATTTTCTTGGGTGTTTGCCTCGCTGATATTTTGGGGTTATTTTATATTTAAATCAATTTTATTTATTTATTTATTTATTTAGGTTTTTAAATTATTTTCCTTTTTATTGAATTTACTGGGGTGACACTGGTTAACAAAATTACACAGGTTTCGGGTGCACAGTTCCACAGCACAACCCTGGGACCCTGAACTGTGTGGTCACCACCCCACGCCAAGTCTCTGCCCATCGCCCTCTATCCCCCTATATCCTCCTCCACCTCCCTCCCTCCTTCTCACCCCCCACAATCACCACACTGTTCTGTGTCATTAGTTCTTTGGTTGTTTTTTTTGTTTGTTTGTTTTTGTTTTTATACTCAATCCCTCCGCCCCCACCCACTGCCACGCCCCCTACAGGTGTCAGCCTTTGGTAACTCAAGTCACCCTGCTTTTCTTCTTTTTCTAATTTTTCTAAAATAATCATGATTTAAAGCAGAAGTTTGCAATAAATGATTAGAAACAAATTTACCATACCTCCATACCTTTGAGAAGCAAAAAGAAGAGTCTGTAGGACATTAGGAATTGGTCTAAACCGAAGGACCTCGAGCCCAATATTCCCCATCACTTCTACAGCATTATAAGTTATAATTATAGCACGGTCATCATTTAATATGCTCTCATTGTGTGCCAGGTAGGGTGCCAAATGTTCCACATTTCTCCTTTCACCTAATCCTCACAACAGCCCAATTAGGTGTTGACACTATGTCATAACTGTCCCTAATTTACAAAGGAGTAAACAGAAACCAAGGAAGTTCCAATAACTTGCCCAAGATCACACAGCTACCAAACAGCAGGGTGGGAATGAATGAATCTGTCTCGGTCAGCACGCACAAGACTGAGTCAGGAGCTGTCTTCTGGATTTCGCTGGTCAACGCCAACCACGGCCGCCTGGCTCCAGCCCGCCTCCAACTCCCAGGACCCAGCCACAGAGTGGTGACACTCTCCAGGGAGCATGTCGGGATGCTGGGATACGGACAGTTAGGCTTTCTGCACATCATATAAGCTCCAAAGGGACAACCCAGTTAGAAGTTGTTGACGGGTCACAGTAGAGGACTGAAAAGGAGGGCACGCTAAGCACCAGCCATGGAGTGGGACCTCACAAATGTCCCTGCAGCTCGTGTGTGTGCAGTCTGAATAAAACACGTTCATATGGGGCTCCGTATCGTCCCAGTCAAAACGAAGACTTAACATGTAGCTAGCGGTCCAGCGGTTTTTCAGTCATGCTCTCGTGCATACAGGGCAATCAGTGCCCGTGACATTACTGAGCAAAACAAATGCCGTTAAAACTACACACACAAAGAACAGTTGCTTTAATTTCTCTTTTGCAAAAAACAAGGTCAGTCAACAACCACCCCCCTAACACACACACAAATTATTGTAGAACCTGTAGTTCTTGCTTTGTAGTCCTTTTGCTATAATGTCTCAGCATGTGTCAGATGGCATTTATGGCATTTATCCGGGGATCACGCAGACCTCTAATTCCAGGACAGATTCAGAACATCTTTCAATTCCACTAGTTAAGCAAACATTACAGATGTTACTGTTTTGTGGAACTATGCGGGTAGATGTTTCTGTTACCAACTTAATAGACTATTAGACACTCAGGGGCTTTCACAGATAAGAAAAGGTGAGCTTTTACATAATTCAATTCCGCAAACACTTACTGAATGCTTGTAGTGTGAAAGGCACTAGATAAGGTCAAGAAAGTAAACAACAAAGAGTACAATAAAAGTCATCCAATTTCTTTTTTAAACTAGAAAAGAAATGGTCCCCTAACTCCAGGAATTCACAAATTAGCAAGAACTAAATACACAATGCAAATACAAAGTGAGTCACTATAGTTTAAGGCAAAATACCTGGAAGGTAATATTTATTAAAAAGTATGTTAATTTACTTTTTAAATCCTTATTTGAGGACTTTTTTTTCATTGTTTTTAGAGACAGAAACATCAGTGTGAGAGAGAAGCACTGATTGGTTGCCTCCCATAGGCACCCTGGGCAGGATCGAACCCACGACCTAGGCATGTGCCTTGACTGGGAATTGAACCTGCAACCCTTTGGTTATGGGACAATACTCCAACCAACTGAGCTACACTGGCCAGGGCTATTTCCTTCTACTTTTGATCACAGAATATGTTAGTAAATTTAAACATATGATATAATACCACTAATGCTAATAAAATAATTGTTCATATTTATAGTTACCATTAACCATGTATTGAATACTGTTCTAACTTCAAAATATATTATCTCATTTAATCCTTACAAAAAACATGACAACTTTATGAGGTGGACATGTATGTAGAGAGAAGGAAACTGAGGCACAGAGAGAGATTAAGTAACTTTCCAAAGGTTTCATGCCTGGTAATGCAGTTTTATATGTTTATTTATTTCTTACAAAGAATATTGATTAGCTACTATTTACTGTGATATAGTAAACAGAAAGCATGACTTTGTCCTTTGATATATTTTAGATCAACCTTACTTAGGTATTTTAATAATCTAACACATAAGTTATAGTTCTAAACTTCTGCAATTGTTTTATATCATTGTAGACACTAAATTGTAGTTTTCAATAATCTCCATGGTTTTAGAAAAATGATAAAAGTGAATACATCGAGCAATTCAGGAAGAGTAACCCACAAATTGATAACCAAAGAGAGGAACTATTGTATGATCAAGTCCTCACAAACTGAGGCCGGCTGAAAGAGCCTGAACAGGCCGTCTGAGAGAGCTGGGGTCAGCTAGGGCTCTCGCCCCCTTCCCTGGGGGTGCAGCTTCGGGCCATGGGGCTCCCTGCCAGGGACACAGGAACCCACTCCTAACATAAATGGACAGGACGGGGAACTGGCTGGAGTGACGGAGCTTTCCGCTGAGCCGATCTGCCCCTTCCCGTTGAGTGTAGTCATCAATGGTTATGGAAATAAATGGGAGATTGGAGCTGTAACAGAGGCTGTATAGGTGAGGGACATGGAGCCCCAACAGCTCATGGTCAAGGGCTTTGACTTCATTGCGGGTGTCTAGGAAGGAACCCCTGAAGAGCAGACTCGGAGCTGCAGTCTGAGCTGTGCGTTAATTATCGATGGAGAAGGGAAGAGTATTCCAGGAGAATGAAGAGCACGCCCAGGGCTGTGCTCGTGTGTAAGCCGAAAAGGGGTCAGTTGAGGGGCCACGCATAGCAACGGTGGCGTGGCATGAACTGATGCACTGGAGAAATACTGAGGTCACTCCTCACCCCACAAAGAGCGTGGGTGGATTTGAAAGGGCTCCGGTTGGGCACACTGGTTCTCTTTGGCCAAGTTACTCTGAAGACATGGAGTAGCAACTGGAGGTGGACGGACTGGACATGGGTTCTAGATGTTAAGATAGAGATGGGGGTGGAGTTATTATGAGTCTCAGTACTGAAGCTGAAGATAAAAAGTCAGAGTTAAGAGATATTTAAGACACAAAATTCCTACGGCTTGAGGATGGACCGACGGTAGGGGTGAGGGAAAGTAGTTAAGGAAGATTCCTAGGTTCCTGGGTTACTCAAGAGAACTGGGCTTCACAAAGTAGAGCTTTACAGAGGACTGTTATGCGGCATTAGAAATTATTTTTATGATGTGTGGCAGGCACAAGACTGTGCTCCTCAGGTCCCTGGTCTCAGGGAATGTGGCTGTCATTGAAAAGACACGTCTCGCTCTGAAATGTGTCGCTGCACCAGAGAAGGGGCCATGCTTCCCATGGGCTGTCCCTGAACTTGGCAGGGATGGTACGGCAGGCCTCTTCTAGAGACTTATCTGCAACAGGTGACAGTGGTTCAAGGACTCCTGACCACCTTGTCCAGCTCTTCTTGTATCTACAGTGCTGTCCAAGGGCTTCCCTCCAACACCCCTCCCACGCTCTCTCCTCTGTGGGGCCACACCTGCTGCTGGCCTGCGGGCTCTCCCACTCTTGCTTGGCCCCTCCCTCCCCTCGCAGGGTATCATCCTCATACATGTCCTACACATTTCTCCAAGTCTTGGCAGCTGCCATCTTGAGAACACACATGTCAACACAGGGACCTTATCATTACTGATGCTGGGAAATACTCACAATGTGATATTCAGTAAAAAACAGGACACGAAACATTAGGTAGTGTATGATAACATGTACATTAAAATGCAAAGACTGAAAGAAGCAAACTGGCAATTCATTTTAGCACCTGGAGGTAAATTAACACTTTTCTACTAAACTGTAAACAGGTAATTCAAGGAAATAATTTGAAGGAAGCTAGCGGATCACACAGGTTAAAGTCGTAAGCACCTGAGAAGAGCACTGGCGTGAGTCTGCAGTGATCTGAGATTAGAAATGTGAGAGGTGACAGCAAGTGACACTTTGAGGTTATGGAAGAAAAGTCAATGTTTGTTGTATGGACTTTGATCAAAGCAGGTCTTACAGAAAATAGATACATCTAATATCTAAAAATTTACATATTTGAAAATTTTTATTATATATTTTACCTTTATATTAAAAATTTTAATTGATGATTTTTACCTAAAGTATGAAAACTGTCCTCCCTCCTAAAAGATAATATTCTCTTTCAAAAAATTATATTTTATTGATTATGCTATTATAGTTATCCTGATTTTTCCCCCTTTGTCCTCCTCCACACAGTGCCCCCTACTCCCTCAGGCAATCCCCCCACCATTGTTCATGTTCATGGGTCATGTGTGTAAGCTCTTTGGTTACTCCATTCCTATACAGTACTTTACATCCCTATGGCTATTCTGAACCTATTTGGGTTCACCTCCCCACTCACCTCTTTACTCATTCCCCTGTCCAATCTCCCACCCGACAACTAACTAGTAACCAATAGGTAACTAACTTCTTTTGTTTTTAAGAGTCTCTCTTTATCTTTAACCTTTGGCCTTTTAATAATGATGTGTCTTGGAATGAGCCTCTTTGCATCCTATCATAACCCAGTTATATCATAACTGGGACTCTCTGTGCTTCCTGGACTTGCATGTCTATTTCTATCACCAAATTAGGGAAGTTTTCTTTCACTATTTTTCAGATAGATTTCCAATTTCTTGCTTTTTCTCTTCTCCTTCTGGCACCCCTATGAGGTGAACATTGGACCTCTTAAAGTTGTCCCAGAGGTTGTTCATACTATCCTCATGTTTTTGGATTCTTTCTTCTTCTTTTTGTTCTGCATGGTTGTTTTTTGCTTCCACAGGTTCCAAAGCATTGATTTGATTCTCAGCTTCATCCACTCTACTGTTGTTTCCCTGTAAATTATTCTTTATTTCAATTAGTGTATCCTTCATTTCTGACTGGGTCTTTTTTATGCTGTTGAGGTCCTCAGTAAGTTCCTTCAACATCCTTATAACCAGTGATTTGAACTCTGTATCTGATAGATTTCTCATCTCCATTTCATTTAGCTCTTTTTTGGGAGAGTTTTGATCTGTTCTTTCATTTGGCCATGTTCCTTGGTCTCCTCATTTTGGCAGCCTCCCTGTGTTTGTTTCTATGTATTAAGTAGAGCTGCTTTGTGTCTTGTTAGTGTAGCCTAATGTAGTAGGTGTTCTGTGGGGTCCAGTGGCACAACCTCCCCTATCACCCATGCTGGGTACTCGAGGTACGTCCTTTGTGCGGGCTGAGTATGCCCTCCTCTTATAGTTGAGCCTTGGTTGCTGTTGGCAGATTAATGGGAGGGATTTACCCAGGCCACTTAGTTGCAAGGATTGGCTGTGACCCCTGACCACCAACCTCCACCCTCCATGGAGGATCAGCTGTGTGGGGGCACTCTGGGTGATCAGGCACGGGGGTGGTGCTCTGACATGGTCTGTAACTGTCCACTCAGTGCATTGGCCCTGAGGTTTCCCAGGTGGTACAGGCCAAGGCCACCCTGCCTGAGCTATAAAGCGATCTGAGATGGTGGCTACTTGTGCTGGCCTTGGAGATTCCCAGGTGATGCCAAGCTGTGATTCCAATCTGGCTGCTGCCGGGCTCACTGGTGCTTGTCTGACAGGATTTAGGAGCCAAGATGAGCCATTCTTATGGAAGAGCAGCTGGGGTGGGCCCATAAATTAGGTGAGGTGGGGCCTCTAGGGATCTCCACAGGGGGTCACACAGTATTAGCCAGGTTGATGGAGTCTCAGACATGGCACCAGCCTTCTGGCTCTGTGGGAGGACGGCTTAGCCAAGGGACAATGGCCTCTGCTCACCCCAAGGCCAGGCACCCTGTACACCACTGGCGCCCTTCAAGCTGCCACCCTGGTGCTGGAGCTCAGCGGGAGCGAGTCTGAGCAGGTGAGTCATTGCGTGGGCTCCCGCAGAGGAACTGCCTAGGGCTCCAGCAGCCTCCCCACCGACTCCATCCCCTCTGGTTTTCACAGCCAGAAGTTGTGGGGACTTACCTTCCAGGCACTGGAACCCTGTGATGGGGGGCCTGGTGTGCATCTGGGACTCCTCGCTCCCAAGATTTCCCTCCTGAATTTTTATCCAAGTGGGTGTGGGGCCCGCCTGTTCCACGTCTGCGCCCCTCCTACCAGTCTGGATGGATGTGGTTTCTTCAAATCCGTAGTTGTAAGACTTCCATTCAGCTTGATTTCTGACTTTCCTGAGTGATGGCTGTTCTACATTTTAGTTGTAATTTTGATGTGGTTGTGGGAAGAGGTGAGCCATGTCTGCCGACGTTGCCATCCTGACCGGAAGCCAGAACTCTGCTTTTTCAAGATAATACTCTCTTATTACATGGAGACAACGGATTTTGCACACCTGGGTATTCTTACTCACTGTTTTGACACGTGATTTTATTTTCCACAGTTTGAATTCTGGAACATACCATTTCATATTCAGAGCTTTTCAGTTTTTTTAAAATGTAACATTATATCATAAATATTTTTACCACATTGCTAGTCCAAAACTAGCAATTATAATATCTCAAAACTAGCAAAATTATCTGATCAAGTGAACATATTATGATTTAATTGGCTGTTGTGTGACTGTCAAGATTTAGACTGCTTTCAAGTGTTCACTATGAAAATGATTTTCCCTGTATCACTTCCTACGGACCCAAGTAACGGAGTTATCAGACACGAGAGCACGTTAGCTTTAAGGCTCTGTAACAATAGGCAAAGACCCTCGGGCTGCAGAAAATAGAAGAACCACTTATACAGGGAAGAGGTAAAACTGTGCACAAAAAATAATGAAAATAACAAGAACACGAGGGACTCTGCTTCTAGTATAACCACACAGAAACTTTACTTCTTTAATATGAAATTTTCTTCCTTTCTTTCCTTTTGATTCGAACTGGCCTCATCCAGCTCCCTGACTCACTGGCCTCCTTTCTCGCATGCACGCCCACTCCCTCATCACTGCACCCTCAGGACAACGAGGTTCTGGCCCATGTCAAGTAACCTTAGGAACAAAGCCTCAGGTCTGTTGACCACGGGAGCAGAGTATCGTCAAACTAGAGATGACATTGAGGCCTCAGTTGTGTTTCAGCTCCAGGTCCAGGAAAGCAGAACCACCCCATTGATCATGCCCTTGCAAAGCCAGGCAAAGTACCGCTGTGGTTGACATCAGGGCCAGATGCGATGAGCAACGACCTCTACCCTAGCACCACCCAATCGGTAGAGACCACGACCCTAACCACAACCCTAAGCCCCTTAGTCACCATGATTAATGATTTTTCCCCTATACAATTCACCCCCTAGAAGCCACTGGGGAGCCAGGTCTTAGGTATAGCAGCTTGCCTGTGACTCTAGGTTTGGCACCATTACCTTTTTTTTTTTTAATCGTTGTTCAAGCCATTTCCTTGATAAACCTTTACCTTTTTTGCTGCAAACTCCTGTTCACATCAACGAACCCCTTTAGTTTGGTAACACTAGCCCTAATGGAGCCATTGGTACTGAACTAGCCTTCACGTTATAAATAACAATAAAAGTGGACAGATATTGTATAAGAAATCACTTTTAAGATAAACAACAGAAAATGAACAGACAATGAAGGATTGTAAACGTAAAGCAATGCAAAAGTATGCCGAAATTCAAGATTTAAGAGAGGAAAGTATTTAATAACAACAAAGCAAAAGAAGACAGATCAGGATGTGGGATTGACAATTGACCCAAACAAAGGAGATGAGAGGAAGAAAAAGTATATGTTATTTTTAATCACTGGTTTTTCTACTGGAAGAAAGGATTTTAGCAATAAGTTTCACATAAATAACATAAGACATCTTCATTAAAATTTGGAACTGCAGACCTTAAAAGAGTTGAAAGTGGCAGTGAATTGTTGTTTTCGTTGAAATTCGTCCAACATAAGATTGCAAGGCCTGTAGCAATTTTCTTTTCCTCACTGACAAGCATCTGTGTTTGACAGTCTGACAGAAATGGTGGCAGAGATTGAGAAGCATGGGGACCAAAGCTTTGACAAACTAAAGCTGCCTTTTAGGATATTAGCTTTAAACTGGTTATTAAGAAAAAAAAGACTTAGGGAAAAAAAAGTTGACTTTTCCCCCTTTCCCACCTAAATTCTGAGGAAAAAACCTGCCTCGGGAAGGGAACGTCAACAGAATCACCTCACCGTTGGACAGGAGCCCTCCAAGCACCAGCCTGCTTACCGGACAGCTCCCCGCGGCTCGTTGTGTCTGGGCTGCCTAGCAAAATTATTTATTCTATACATATCCTCAACTACCTGTGAATTGCCTGCTTCCTCTGAAATCTCAGACCCCGACCCCCTAACTCTCTCTTTGGTTCATGACGACATATATACCCAAATTTACTTGTTTTTGGAATTTTCACACTTATGCAAATTCCACATAGGCATACTAAACCTTTAATTTCCTGACAATCTCTGTTGATTTGATTCTTAACCCAGTTGGAAGAATTTAGAAGGCGGAAGGGAAAGTATTCTTTTTTGAGCCCCCACAATAGAACGTCATGGGTCCTTGGTTTTCTTGATGGTAAAGGTATATCACCGAACATGTGTTTTAAGATATGTATTTAAGGTAATTAAATAAATATTTATAAAATACACTCGTGGTTAATAAATTATTTGCAAGTATTTTAACTTGGTGTTCCCTTCACTGTTTTGTGCTTTATTCATCTTTGCACACATTAAGTGTGTATGTAGGAAGATTTCCTGGTCTGGTCTCATGACTCAAGGCAGTGCTGTTTTCTGTTACTAAATTACAAATGGCAATAAACAGAGTAGGCAGAAAGACCAGATTATACTGTATCTTCAGTTTATAAACAATTATGAAAGGATGACAAATGACAAACCGAATAAAATTTAATGTTGTTTGTAATATTTCATGTGTATTTTGCATATTAAATCAGATAGGAATGACTGATGAAACATTGTTTTATTAAATAAGCCCTTTCTAAAATATATTCATCATCAGAAAAATATACTTGAATAATTAAAAAATGATATGCTTTAACTTGTGTAATTTACTCTAAACCTCAAACAATAGAAGGAAATGCAAAAATGAAACCAAATAATCATTGGGCAAAAGTCCTTGAAAGGAAGCTGAATGATACCAAGAAATATAGAAAAAATAGAAATAAGTATATACCTTTACATAATTTTAAAGTTTATTTTAAATTAATATACCAAAATAAAGCAGACAATCTGTTAGGTAAACCAAGACAACTCCTTTGGGTTCAAAATGTATTACTAAGTATTACATTAGAATTAAGTTTTGGATTAGCATTAGAGTATGATAAGCCTTCATCATTCTCCTTAACATGAAGACACTGCTTCTGGGTTTGAGTTGTCACAAAGTAACATACAAATGAAATTAGCACAAAGGCCTGGATGGAAATGGAACCTCCACTCTGATGTGGCACAATGGCTTAGGGGCGTTGGGGGCAAAGGCTCATAGCGGGGCCAAAAATCTCAAGGCCTAGTTTGATACTTTTCACCATTATTAAAATTTTCATAAAAAGCAAACAGTCCCAAGGTTTAGTAAGGACATGGGAGACAAGAGCTTTGCCAGAAGGTGTAAACCAGATGCAAAGGTTAGTGTCGGCGGCGGAAGCAAAGGGAATTAGACATCTCTGAGCATCATCAACCTGGAAGCGTCAGCTCGTTTCACCAGGGAGTTACAGCTTCACACCCCTCAGGGGCTCGCAGCACTGTCCCTCCACGGGTACTGACACCCCTCCCCGCCCCATGTGGGGAGCAGCTGAGCCCCTGGAACCAGGCTGTGGGGAGTGGGGAGCCAGCGGTGATAAGCACAGGAATGGAAGTCAAAACAGTGCAGGGGGCAGTGCTTGTATAAGACGCGCGCGGTGGGAGCCAAGGTTGGCTAGAAGGCGGGCCCAGCGCACGCCTGCGGAGGCTCACCGCCTTCATTTGCCCCGACCTCTCCAGGGTAACCGTGCAGGTCTAGCAGCTGTGCGGGCCTGCAGCCCCAGGACTCCAAACGGAGGCTCCAGCCTGGATATAGCAGCACAGCCAGGAACAAGCTAAGTTACCCGGATGGGGACTGAGGCCACTGAGCAGCCACCTGTGGGCTCCAAAGGACTACGCTTTAATATGAGACAGAAACTCTGGACGCTGGCCTTTGTCTCGGCCTTGATGAAGACACCGTTGGACTTTTCCCACGGCAGGACAGGGATGGGACCCAGGACAGCCTTCTTTTCCACCAGAATAAATCTTGCCACAATCTCCCATGCGTGGGTCTATAAATGCTTCTTCACAATCCCATGAGAGAGCTCACTTCCACTGGCAACACCGACCTGCGCAAATGCACCTACGTGCACAGGTATCAGCGCTAGTAAACAGACTACCTGGGAAACGGCATATATAATGTCACTGGCCTGGAACAACTTACATTATTTTTTAAAGCTTTTATAACCTTCGAAGCATGCATTCATTGTGCAGTGCATGATAGTTGTACATCAAGCTTCAAATCACCTTTTTTACCCTGATACTTTAATTTCTAATGAAATCACATGGATTTTGTAATGTGGATAACCTTCTTACCCCTTTCAATGGCTACTAAACATTTCAAGCATATGTAGTAAATTAAGTTCACGCCTATTTTTTAACATTTACAGACTGCAGTACCAACGACTTATGAAAGCGATCGGAATATGTCACTGCCGAACGTCCACCTGAGGTGGAGGCAAGAAGCAGCAAACACAAGATTGGCTTACTGCCCCCCCTTCCTGCCTGAAAGCGGGCCATACATTTCTCTTTTGTGAAAGAAATTTCCATTTACAAAGGTCTCTTCCTCTCCCACACCAGGGAAAGGAAAATGCCTGGTCACCTGAGACAACTTGAGCCTGCAGAGCAAACCTCACTAAACAACGCCCCTGGGCCAGAGGTTTCCTGGTGGCCTGCCCACAGTTCATTCCCCTCCTCCTCGGATCTCCAACCCCCCTTTCCTTGGATTATTTCCTATCCCACATTTTATCAACCTTCATTAAAATGGTATATAAACCTGCGGACCTAACACGCTCTTTGAAGTTTTCACTTCTTTTCTGTGAGACCCTGCCACTGTGTGCACATGAAATAAACCTTTTCTACTATTAATGTGTCCTTTATCAGTTTAACTTGCGTTCTTCAGTCACTAAGCCTAAGAAGGTGGAGAAAAGGTATGTTTCTCCCTTACACTTATATAAATAACGAAATAGCTTTAACTGTATATTTAACATATATATTAAATGTCTTATAAAATCCATTATGTTCTTTTCATAGAAGAAGAAGTTCGAATGGTGGCTGCCAAGGGCTGGGGGAGCTGGAGGGATGGGGAGGTGGCTCCCATGCACAGAGCTTTGGCTCTTCCAAGTGAAAGGATTCTGCAGATTGGCTGCCCAACAGCATGGATACGCTTCCTACTTGAAGGGTGCTGGAATACGCCGCCCTAAAATATGTTGCTGTGGCATAAGGATTCTTTTGAGTTAAAGGCATTTGAAAAATAGCAAATGTAAGAAAAACACTCTGACTTTCCTTCTTTTTCTTAAAAGCAGGAGATGATATTCCCATGTGAAAGATGTCCTTTCTGGACCAGGAGGAAAATAACAATCTTATCGAGGACAAGAAGTTGAGATGAAGGAACTCTCTATAAGCAGCCCTGGTAAAAATAATTCACATTTTACGTTAGCCTCTCCACATACTTTAGCTGCTTTTCCCTAATTGCCTCTCTTTGTTCAACCTGCTAGGGAAGGCTGTGGATTGCACCATTTCATTGGGTCTTCATTCCTTATGAGGATCCCCACGTCACGTAAAACATATAAATGTGCACACTTTTCTCCTGCTTATCTGTCTTATGTCAGTTTCATCTCAGGCCCAGCGAAACCCCTAAAAAGAGAAAAGTAAAAATTGGCCCCGCCCAAACTGCTGAACTGCACAGTTAAAAATACTTAAGATGGTGCAGTTTAAGTTGTGTGTATTTTATTGTGTATGCTTCTATTTTTAAATGAAT
This sequence comes from Mormoops blainvillei, assembly GCA_004026545.1. Lineage (NCBI taxonomy): Eukaryota > Metazoa > Chordata > Mammalia > Chiroptera > Mormoopidae > Mormoops > Mormoops blainvillei. The sequence goes on along the minus strand of PVJD01013088.1, from coordinate 14,101 downwards.
AAATAGCAATAAGACTGAGCAATATGTATAAAAAGCCATTAGTAAAAATAAAACTGTTATAATGAAAAAAGGTCATTCTTTCCTAAAATTTTCAAAAATAGTTTTAAAAAGAACAACAAAAGAGTTTTCCAGTTGCAGAAACACTACACCAGTGGGTTCTGGTGGCCCGGGGAACAGGAGAGTCCGGGTGTCAAGAGCCAGGTAAGAGGTCCCTATCCTCTCAGGAACACGCGGCTGCTGGAGGAAGACAAGCGAAAGGGAGGCGACGTGCTCGCAGGGAGTAATGTTACCAGAGCGTTGGAGGAGCAGCGTTTCACAAGACCGCCCAGCAGGCTGGCAAAACAGCGGGCGCTGGATGGGCAACGAAGGCGAGTTAATTAGTCCCGACACTACGGACAGGAAGGCTGCAGAGCCCATTCTTCAGGAATCATGAGAAATTTAACACATTATTATTAGCCCATGGGGGAGAAATATAGAACCTGGCATTTGTGTTTGAATACTTTGAGAAAGCTCTAGAAAGAGGAATTGGATAAAAATCAAAACGAAGTCACTGCTTCTTTCAAATGTTGGTTATGCCTTCATTTTATAATTTATATAAAAATGATTTTAAAAAATAAGTGGAGAAATTACTCAAAAGCTATTAGAGTTACAAATCACTGATTTTCGTATGTCAGACAGAAAACTAGTGCCCCAAATATAGTTTATTTGCAGTTATCTGCTATACTTATTTGAGCAAAAAATAAAACAGATTATTATGTGCAGAAGCCAGAGGTTCAGTTCCTAAGAGAAAAATATTTCCATATTCAAACCACAGCCCATAATGATCATTCTGTGTCTGTGTACGTCCTCCCCGTTATCAGAGAAATTTATGCAGAAGCTTGCCCTTCACAGATGTTAATTACGGGAATAATGTGAGCTACATTGTTACCACTTTTCTTTAAGCAGCAAATCCCAGCAGAAACTGAAGAATATAATAGATGCGGTGAAAGTTGTTTAGAATTTGGAAATGCTACTAACACATGTTGGTCATTGAAATCATTGGAAATCAAATATAGCAAGAATTGTGCTCAGTTTCATTCAACCATTAAAAATTAAATTTAGAAGCCAGCAGTCCTTGCAAGTCAGAGTACCAATAGGACTATTTAGATTTTTATGGTTATTAAAATGATTGATTAAATTATTTTCTTAAATAGTTTTGCTTTGCTCTAAAACCTGTCCTTTACTAGGGCAGAAAGCAAGTTTAATTTAAAAACAAACAAAAAACAAACAAACAAAAAAACCAGAACATGAATTGACCAGGTATTTCTAATGCCCAAAGGCTATTATTATGTAATATTGTGGGTTAAAATCTCAGACAACCAAGGTGCCTATTTTTTTAAAAAATATGACTTCATCCTATCAAGTGACCCAAGCACCATTAGGGCAAAAGGATTTAGATGCTGAATGTCTGGCACCTAATCAATGCCTGGCATGTCATGGGCAGTCAGTAAATATTTGTTGAATGAAGTATAATAAAACAATAAAAATCAATAAGGATCTATTAACACTCCATTAACTTTTAATCATGAAGACTGATCTTAAACGGAACGAGCAGCAGTAACCATGTCAGCCTGAAAGAGTGGTCTCCTCTTAATTTCCAGACACCACCTGCCTGCCTGCGTCAGGTGCTATCCCAAAAGGCGCACTCTTTTAGGTTCAAGCAAGGGACAGTATTTACTTTGGAAGAGCAAGCAGTCCTAATGGGATGAACTAGAGGACGGGTGAGTTTCAACAGCCAACAGAACGGTACAAAATAAGGCAGAGGGATCGTTGATAAGTAGAGACAGTAACAAAGGTGCTCAATGAACGTTTATTGAATAAATGAGTAAGTTAATGAGTATGTGAAGGAGAGCTGAGCATGTCAGCAGTAAGGGCAGAGAGAAAGTGGCAGTTGCAGAGAGAAGGGGTGTTTTGGGGTATTTTAATTCTCTCTCCCCAACTCCTCCCCTCAGTGGTCACCCCCAAAACCATCCAAACAACTTATGTGCTTGATAAGTAGCATTTGTTCTAGTTTAAGACCTCTACATCCCCCTGCCCCCAGCCCTGCTCTCACACTTTTATCTAGAGCATCATGGCTTCACCCTTCTGGTGCAAACACATGGGGCGCTACTGCTGGAAGGTACTGCGATGCACAAATGCCTTTCTTGGGGCACAATGTTGCCCAGGACAGGTACGGTACTGAGATCTGAGGATGCAGCGTGTCCCTGGGATGGGGGGGACAGGGATGGGTGCCATTTTAAGGGGACGGCCAAGGACGGCTGCTATGACGTGCCACACTATAGACCTGAAGGTGGGAACATGGCCAAGAGATGGGGAAAAGCACTCTTGGGGCGGCTTTGGTCTTACGTTCTTGGAAAATCGAGGAAGCCAGTATAGCTGGAGGCGGGGGTCGGAAGGGTGATGAAGGGGAAGGGACAGGCCAGGGTCACGTGAAGCGAGAGTCATGATGAAACAGGAAGCTTTCAGCCTGCCAGTGACCGCCCCTGATTTCCAGTCTGGCCGCCTGGCCAAGCTCACCATCTCATGAAGCTGTAAACCCTGATCACCTGGGCACTCAGGTTCAATCTCTTCTCACTCTGCTTTTAGCCTAAGTCCACCAAAAGCTGTCCAGTCAAACCAGAAAATGCATCGGTGCTGCTTACAGAAGGGGTTGGGGGCAAGGAGGTGAGAGATGATGATGAAGTGATCCCCGCAACGTTGGATCCTTAGGCTGTAACCACTGAGGCCACACCCTTCCTTCCGTCAGAGCTCCGGGCAGCGCCGCCCCAGTCTTGGCACTGCACTGACTTTGTACGCAGGTCCTCTTTGAATGCAGATGAAAAGGAAGCCCAAGAGGTTGCAAGGTCCAAAGCCCAGCTTGAGCGAGGATGCGGCTTTCTAGGGCTCAGAATCTGGACTTGATCACGTCTTCTTTAAACAATAGACTAAAGTCCTGTGTTTACATCTTCCATGACTTTTTCCATAAAAGACATATTTACATGTCATCTGGTATAAAACTCTCATTCGTTTTACATTAAGAAACAGATGGACATTTTCATGCTGACAGAAGAATTTTATAAAGCAAAATATATTACAAAAATATGTATGATTATTAATGACACAAAATTTAGATTTTTTGATATAATAATGTTGATATCCAATTGATTTCTTGAGCACATTTTCTCTATTAATTTTGTGGCTCACAGTGGGGCAGAGATTTTGATTTGTGGTTTCCAAGATACAGGTAATTTTGCATTATTTTAAGTTACTTTTCACTTCATTTCACCATGACTAATTGTACACACTGCACAAAGACCTCCATCACCAGTGACTTCCACTGCACCTAGTAAACGGCAGTCGCCCGGTGTGTGATGGATGGACGAGTGCTTAGAACAAATGAAGAGGGAATGTCTTTAATACTCGGTTTCAGTGCCTTACATTCAATTCTACTAATTTCTGATGTAGAGCATTATATTATGTAACTGTCATAGCAGAGCCCTTGATATGCTCATATTAAAAAAAAAAAAAAGCATATCATGCTATGAATCCAGGCTGTGTCCCCAAAAGCACACTCGTCAGTCTTCACTGTAAGGCCTGACTCGCCTGGATTAGAAGCTCGTATCGTGTGTGGCACACGGAGAGGCAACAGGGATGTGACATTTCTGTACCCAGATGTATCTGCTCATGAGTGTCTCATCATTTCTTGTTTGTTTTCCTAAGTCTTTTTACTAGTAATGATTTTACTTTCAAAAGAAAAGAGAAATGGGACATAAAAAATGGATTTGCTTGGTTACTTAGCATTCCTTAAATTTAAAATATGAAAAGTACTTTTCACAAAGGAGATATGTATTTGCATATGCTCATAAAATATTTATGTTGAAGTATAGAAAACACAGTCATTCAGTAGCCCTTAATTAGTCTTTAAGTAGAATAAGAACTTAATTAAAATATAATTTGTTAATTCATTAGTGTTGGGTTATAACTTTGACACTGATTTTCAGTACTTAATAGGTCCTGAGAGCACACAATTTATTTGGTTGTGTGCATTGTATTTTCTCAACACTTTCTTCTTTTGGATATCACTATATTTTTAGAAGTGAGAGGCATCCAGTGGAGATAATTGTTTAAAAAATGAATTTAGACAGTATTACCAAATGGCCGATGATTAAATGCATTATTATTAAAGGAGTCTCCCCCGACTAACCCAGAAAACTGTACCCTATACTTTCATGATTACCTCTATCATCCTATTTTCTTCTTTATAATTATCACCATATTCACAGGTTTGGTTGTTTTGGGGGTTTTCTGTGGCCTTTTGTTGTCGTCGTCGTTGTTGTTGTAGTTCCACGACCATGAGAGCTCTGTGAAGGCAGAGGATCAGTCTGCTCCATTCCCTGCTGCATTTCTAGAGTCTAGAACAGCACCTGGCACACAGCAGGTTTTTAGGTGACGCCTACTGAATAAATAGGTGCTTCTCACTAAGTTGCGTGGGCATCAATTAGATGACACACAGTTGAAACAACACATACATAAGAGTACAATTTAAATATGGTCAAATCACTAGAAATTAAATAAACTAATTCTATGGATCAGCAGTAAGTAACACTCAGTGAGCCGATCCCAATAGGTCCTAAAAGGGTTACAAACTACATTCTATAATATAAAACTAAGCAGCTATCCAAAGAGCTATGAGGCTGGGAAATAAAATTTAAAATATGTCTAAGATAACCATTCTCACTCTTAGCTCCCAAGTTGATGAAATTTAAATTGCTTTTATAGTAAACAAACAAAATATGTAAAGTGTAAGATACGGTATGTTAATAAGTGATTTCAAACATCAGCGTTAGGGTATTTATTCATGATACATCGGGGCTTTGGTTGGTGAAAGCAAATAACTCCCATCCCTAGTCCCCCCCTCACAAGGGGATATGTGAGAACAAACTGCTGCCCTACTCAGCCCTGAGACTGAAAGAGGGGCTCCTGGTTTTCCCAGAGATGGGCACTAAACCACAAGTACAGGTTAAGAGGCAGGAAACAAAATAGTAAGTTTGGAAATCCACACACACAAATGTTTCTGACAGACAACGTACAAGATGGCAGATGATGAGAAAAACAATGGTGATTAGGAGCCAAAGAGTATTATATTTATTAGTATTTCTACAATACTAATACATTCCATAGAAGGCGTATTCATTAGATATAGAGCACACAGTTTTGAAAATTGACCTAAATTCTAGTATCATTGACCGGACAGAATATTACTGGTAATATTGCAACTAATCAAAGCATTTTCCTTTCACCTTCCCTGCCGTTTCCTAACTAGTAGAGTCACATTGTGAGAGTCTAAATTTCTTCTTCATGAACCGAACCAGCTCCTAAAGTGCTGCTTGAGAGTCGAAGCTGGTCCCGCTGTTAGTTTATTAAATGTAATAAGTTACAGTGGAGTGTTAAAAGTATAACCCGCACAGGCAGGGTAAGCTAGAGATTCCCAAGTAGAATTATAAAAATCTTAACTTTTATATGTTTTGACTTGTGGTTTTAATATTACCAGTCTAACACGCTAGCACTTCTCATATTTCATTTAAAAATATATAAAGAAAAATGTATGTAAAAGAGCCATCTCTTTTGTGCATGTGCACACACATCATTATCCAAACAAATCTTCAAAAATATAAATAAGAAAACCAAAGTGATTCTTTCTTTGAAGGGTGATTAAAAAAACTAAATTCTCTTCAATCCAACCTTATATTGTGTTGATTTTTAAAAGATACTTTATGTTTAGTGAGATTTTATATAGCTTAATGCAAATGGAAAGCATTTTTTAATTACTGGATTAATGCTTCTCAAGAGATTCACTATTACCAGATTTTAATAATGAAAAACTAAAGGTCTCCTTAGGGTCAGCCACGCACCTTAATTAGCTGGTACAATTTGACAGAATGAACATTGAAATCTTAACTCCAGTCCTGCAAAAGGAACGAGAGGTACACACACAGATGTGCACGCACACGTCACGGACAAAAATAACAACTGTGAGCTGGCGCTAAATCTTTGTCTTCTCCTTGTTATCTTTCCAAACCCAAATTGCATTGTCTGCAAGAGATTCTTTACATAATTATACACACGTGCACACATTCACACAAAATCATATGATAAACATTTGCCGATTATATTTGTTTAAATAAGAGGACTTCCATGAGAAATAGAAAGAAGATTTTAATTCACTGACTTTTTACATAGACAAATTTTAGAGTTAATCTTACAAGGGGTAAGATTGTGTCCCAAGATAGCTCTTTTTCTTTTCCTGCACCTAAGCAAAGATATTAAGCTAATTGCGGAAACAGTCCTACAGAAAGACCTCTGGCAATGTGATCAAAAGAGCTACAAAGACTAGAGGAAAAGTTACAAAAATATATATCCAGTCTCAAAAGAAAGAAAGGCGAATACCAAGTTCCCAGGAAGACAGGGGAACGCGGAAACTCAAGTAGTGAGTGGTAGCCCGGTGAAGAAACCGGAAACTCGTCACCTAAACATCTGTTCGGAACCTGTGCCTGTGGAGAGACACTGTTAGAAGCACGCGCAGGGACGCTGCCACATGTCCCAGAGAAGGAAGGACAATCCCGTGTCCCAGGGTGGGAGGGGTGCCCAGGAAAGGGTGTCCCACAGAAGCTCCTAGCAGAAATGTCAAACAAAATAGCTGAGGATAGAGATGACTGTCAGATTTAAACACCCCCAGAAGCACAGATAACAGATGAATGTGAAAGAACCCTTAAATAAATATGTTTAAATCCATAAAGCAAGAAGATGGCATTAGGAAAAAACAATAGGTAGATCTGTTTAAGAAACAAAAATAAATTCTAGAATTGATATTTACTGAAACACACAGGTTAGACAGTAGATTAAACATAATGAATTAATTAGAAGACAGAGTTGAGGAAATCACCTGAAATGAAGCACAGTGAGCTAAAGAGATAGGAAATACGACAAAAGGAGACAGAGTTCGAAGATGCCAATCAGAAAGTCCAGCTTGTATTTTACAGGGACTACAAAAGTTTTCCAATTTAAATGAGATTGAATTCTAAACAGAATAAATCTCTAAAATTTACACCAAGGCAAAAACATGAATATAGAACATGTTTCAAAACACAGAGTAGATTTTGGGAGTAGGTGGTGTCTCAGTGACATTAGGGATTGCTCTAATACTTAAATACATACACACGTGACTTGGTCACCTCAAGGCCATTTGAAAGGTAAAACTTACTATTTATTTATGTAATAATCAATGGACTAAAGTAGGAGTACCAGTCACTAAAATAAATACAACTATATGAACTGATAAAAAAAAGTTATATTCCCTCAGTTTAAAAAGTTGGTCTACAGAAGTTATTTGAACGAGATCATTAACGTAGCAAATATTTAACACATACTGAATAAAGGATTAAGAATTTATGGCTGATGCGAGAGCCTAAAGCAATTTATTTTAAAACTCAGCATGTACTCTTTGGACCCTTTTGGGTGTCTTTGTTGAACAGCTGTCTATTCTAGTCAAGAAGTTGCTTGATAGGAGAGCCCTCACTGTCCGGGCCGCAGGGCCCATGCTGTGTCTCGCTCATGATGTCACCGCTGTCCCGGTGTTGCGGAGACCACATTACTTCTCTCTAATGGACGGAACACAGCCCAATGGTGGACGCAGCTAAATTGGATTTGGCTGTTTAAAGTAGCACATGGACACGAGTCTCTGACAGTGTCTCCCGACACGCCACAAAATCATTGTACCTGTGAAGATCCAGAAGGAGAGGCAAACTCAGCACGCGACTGAAAGGCGGGTAGTGTAATGAATGCACAGGCCGACTCAAAGGGGGGTTTTACATAAAACGAGGCCAGTGAAACTGGAAAGACCACAACTCCTGGTGAATTCACATTTTGCCACCAGAAGCACCCACACAAAAGTCGGTAGGTGGCTTTTGCATTCCTGCTCCAATTTCTGTCACCTGGTCAAATGAGGTGTGGAACAAACGCAGAGGCTGGGTGGGTGGGTGGGGGGTAGTAGACTATGGTGCCACCTTGCTACTGTGAAGTGGTTATTTTGTTCTTTTGTTTTTTAAAAAAGTGCTGCTCACTTCCATTCTAATCCCCATCAGGATCACGCCTGCCTCCATTCACAGCCACATCTTAGAAAACAAAGGGGAAGTAGGGACAGGGACCCCTGGGGGCACATGGCATTACACCCTGTAAAACAGTGAGGCCCACAGACGAAAACCTGTGGGTAAGGGCAGAGGAAGACAGAACTGAGAACGGGGGCCTTTGAGGGGACGTGGGTTTTCATCTATCCCAGTATCAGAGGTCGTAGGTCATCTCCTTTTGGGGCGAGAGAACAGGGCCCAGGGAAGCGGGGTCGTTCCAGGCGCCGAGGACTAGCTAGGGGCTGGGTGGTCGGCCTAAGTGTAGCTGACGAGAACAGCTCGCCTGTCCCCAGGCAGAGAGTGGGTGAGGTCAAGTGCCACCCCATGCTCTGTGTCCTGGCAAATGCCAGTTCTAGATTGGGGTAAAACCAAAGATATACAGTAATAAGGGTTTCATAAACATCCTGCACAAAAAAGGAAATGGAATATCATCTTAAAAACCTGACAGTGAGAAAGACCCTTTAAATTCACTTCTGCAGAAATCAGTGCTTTTTAGAAATAGGCAAGCTCAAGAATTACAGTGATGTTGATACTAGTGCCTGCTTAAATAGCAAAATATTTAATAAAACCATTAATATCCACAATTACGAGTTGGTTAAATTATGAAACACTCTAGAGATTCTCAAAATGGCTTTTTCATTGACATGGAAAGAGGATTATGACTTATGATTAATTGAAAAAAGTTATAAAGTATGAGTAAAGTGTTTTTTTTTAATTTAAAATGTGTATACATACAGAGACTTGTATGGGCAGAGAAAAAAAAGGGTATGAAACTTAACACTAACAAATTAATAAAGGCTATCTCAGGTTGTGGGATTATGATTCATTTATATTTTTTATTTTTCCTTATCTGGATTACAAAACCAGATGAATAAATCGATACATTTTCTATAATACTTGCCTGTGCAATAATTTTAAGCCATTGTATATAATGATATCACTGAAGAAATGGGCAATATAAATGTTTGCAAGACTAAATATAGCTCTGAAAGTAAAATTCAAATTGAGGCAGTAATAGAAAATAGACACTAAAGAAAATTTAAAAGATATAAGAAAGCTCTACTACAAGGTTTTTTAAAAAAAATGAAGAGATAAAAATAATGAGGGAGACAATAATAGAAATGATAAAATAAAATAAATTTACAGTCTACAAATTATATTTGTTTTAAGAAAGAATGTGGAAAAATTGTGACAAAAATAATAATCTATGACATCACAGAAGAAAACTTTCCACGCTTGAGAAAAAGTTTCAAGTAGGCAGACAAGATGAGCTTAATACATTAAAGAACCAATGAAAAGAAAAAATATATACGTAGAAGCAACTTTTAATTATATAGAAATAGTGCAATTACCCAGACAGCCAAAATAAGCAAGCAAGCAAGCAAATAAAAACAAATCAAAGAAATGAAAAATAGACTAGTCTTAATCTGTCAGCAACCATATGTTAGAATAAATGATGTTAAATCTTCAGAGAGTTATCCATAGGGGAATGGTTGTAATTTGAGCATGTTAACTTTGATCAAATCATGGTTCATATATGAAAGTTGAAAAAATATATTTTCAAGAAATTCAGGATTTCAGAAACAGTGAACACATGTACCTGTTTACATAGATAAGACTGCTCAAATATATATTTGGATACAGAGAGATGAATCTAATTAAGAACTGAAGAAATGGAAATTTATAGCTTGAAAGCTTTATGAATTTTCCCTTACTCAGAGTGGAACACAATCTTTGAAATTCTGTAGGATTTCTTGTTGTGATATGTCTTAGATTGGAGCAGAGATTTGTTTTATGATTCTGTCAATGGTTTTTGTCCATTTTTATACTTTTCCCATAGGTGTTTCACATTGAATGTCAAACCACGTGCTCACAGAGACAAACCCACTTCAGCAGTTGGCACTGCGGCACTCAGGCGCTAACGGAGAAGCCGCGTGTGGCCTCGCGGAGGCAGAGTCATGAGGAGACACGCGCTGGCATCTCTCTTCTCCAAAGGCCATCTGTAATGGCCACTGAAACCTTTACCCTGTGTACTAAGCCGCAGTTGCCTCCTTTGTTGTTGCTGCAGTTAAGGGGGAGACCTATTCATAATTCACACCCCCACGGCAGCTATGACCCTTATTTATCTCCTCTCCTAGTTAGTCCTGGAATGTTTGAGTTCCTTAAAAAGCATCATCTGAAACAATTTCAACAAAGTGAAACAACCTGCACACAGAAAACGGCCACACTAAGACATCAACACTGTACTGAAAAGCTGTTATCTCAGGATGAATGTTGCCTTCTGTATACATTTTATCCATTTTCCAAATTTTTATAGTAATCATCTGTTAGTTTAAAACTCAAAAAAGAAATCAGAACATAATTTTTCATAGCATGTAATGACAGATTTTTAAAAAAGTATCGTGTACACTATGCTCTCAACTATGTAAAAAGAAAGATAAGACAGAAGTACTTTGAAAAATGTTAAGAGCTGCACTTAGTGAATGGTGGAATGATGAATTATTTATTCCTTCTAGTTGCCAATATTTTATTTTCTAAGATAAACATGTATAAATTTCCCATTAAGAATAAAAATTTAATAATACAGATAAAAGTTTATATTTTTTACATAAATGCAACTGATTATCCCACCAATATTCATTTTCCATAAAACTTTTAAGGTCAGGATAACCTTCTTTTTGATAAAAGTAAAATATAATTTCCTAAAATTGTTGTCTCGAATACCAATTAAAATTGAAATAATTATTCATTAACATATTGTTTAGATTTTGCCTGAAAGAAGAGAAACTTTAATAGCACTGCAGGGGGTTGAAAACTCACTGAGTACCTAGAAGCCTCAAATGTAAAAAGACCCTTGACCACTCTAAATAAAAACATCAAAGAAACATTGATTTTTTTTTTTTTTTTACCATCTGATTTCATTTGTCATTTGTCAAAGGACTTTTGATCTTGAAGGTGCTTCAGCAGAGAAAAGGGGCGGGTGCCCAGGGATAGGCAGACAGGAGCCATTCTTTCAGTCATTAATGAGAACGGACCTGAAGATGCGCTCTCCAGGCACATGCAGAGAAATCATCAAAGTCCAGTGAACATCCCCACATGGAATTTTCCGACAGGTGGCAACAGGCATTTTTAGTGTAAACATTACAGTACTGATGCTCCTGAAATGACAGCATGTGAGTGGGGGAGGGGACAGCATCCCAGTTCTTTGTGGATCAGCGAGTGGCCATAAGGTGTCTTAGCTGTGACACCCTACCGCCACCAAGGCTCCTACACTTCTGCTGCGGGGTCATTTAACTTAAAAAGTCGGAGTGATTTGTTTTTCCTCTGGTTTTCAGTGGACCGTGGATCTGAGACTTACAACATGGCTCCTTTCCCTGGGGCAGCCGGTAACGTGGACTGTCACGAGCCGATGCCTACCAAATCATGTCACAGAGTGGCGGTCGACCTTTCTATTCGATCTATGCACTTTCCAGGAGCTATAAATCAGCTGACTTTCAAGCTCGATGAGACGGCAGATGCCCTCGTCTGAAGAGCAGACGGAGGCTCGGGGAAGAGTTGTTTCTGCAGGTTTGCGACAAGCAGTGCGGTTCCATAAAGCGAGCCCCTCGCACTAGTTTCTCACATAAACCACCTCGGTGGCTGGGAGCACCGACCCATTCAGCAGGAAACCCTTCACTGAGCTTTCAGAGGTCACCCAACCCATTTAAATTAAAGATTTTTCTGATATGTGGTTGCATTTTCATGACTTTTCAGGCATAACAGTTTGCATCAAATAAAAGAATGGCGTTCGCTGTGTATGTGGCCTCTTTCTCCAGAAACACAGAAGAGAGCATTCGTTGCCAGAGGGGTATTTTTTCTGAGACCTCAAGAATAAGGTTTGTCTATTAATTATATCAGAGGGGAATTAGTAATGGAAACAAAAGTCAGGTAAATTGTCACTTTTCTTATAAAACTGGCCTTACAGATTTTAACAAGGTCTGGTTTCCAAACCTGAACTTCAGCAGCTGTCAAAAGAAATTGAAGCCCAGGAGAACTCTGGGAGAACATTCACAGAACATTCATGCTTCTTCATGTGAAACAAATATATGCAACTGTTAAATAAATTTGCCTATAAGACTTCAAAAATCAGTATTGGGGGGGATAAAAGATTAATTTTTGAATCCTCATGATACTGAAAAACTAAGAAACTGAAGGCACAAAAGCACTATAATATTAATCAAAAGTTAAAGAATTTTGAGAACAATGTATGGAAGGTTCATGGATCAGGCATCTGATCACAGTGTGACTTACTCTAAAATGCCATGGTTTTTATAGACAATGAGCTATCGTGGTTTGGGGCTGGTTTTAGTTGTAAGAAAATTAGTACACATTTAATCATAATTATATTCCGTAACTTTTTCCTAGTGGGAAATTATCAGTTATGTCAATGAAAACAGTCACACTGGCAGTGTTTTTATAGTTCACGATACTAATGCTGATAAGAACTTAAAGGAAAACACACCAGAGGAAAAAAAACTGTGACTTAAGTCATGCACAGGTATTAGCCAACTTGTGAGGCAACACGAAACTGGAGCAGTTGTCCAATTTTAAAAACGTTTTTAAGCATCCAGTTAATTTATGTCCAGCATTTTCTTTACTTGGATGTTACATCTAGATAGATATTTTTAGTCATTTAGAAAGAAAAATGAATTTGTCATTTTGAAATTTAAGGAATTCAAGAAATTTGTAGTCTTTGGTAAAACATGCATGTACAAGATAAGGAGGCCTTTCATGATAAAAGTCCAACCCGCGGAAACTGTATCTAACTCTGGGCAACGAATTCACACCACCTCGTTCGTGCTCATCTTCCCATTTTGTTACCAGAAGACTTGGTCCCTGTGGCTAATTTCTAATCAACATTTGTTCTTTGAAGTGTTTCATGAACATATCAAACACAGTTATTTTAGTACTCAGGAAACAAAATTTTGTGGAGCTCCCAATTTAGAAAGACTTGTCAGTGGCCTGGAGTGTGGCTGTCCCTCACAGGGGAGAAAGGCCACCTGAGGGTGAGAGTCGCGGTCAGTGGAGCAGAGTCCACAGAAGAGGGGGTTGAGGATGATCAGCTCTAGCTGGCTTACAGCCACTCAACACCTGTCACGGGGCACCTGCCCTGTGCAGGTACAGGTCTCGGCACTGGGACGAACAAGGGGGCAAACTAGAGACCCAGACAAAGCTTCCTGCCTTAGAAAACTTCAGGCTGCGTCACCTTTAGTAACCTAGACATTGGCACCATTGTAGGGTCCCTACCTGGTTTGTATTTTTCTTATAATATTCTAAACGTGTAAAGCAACTTAAAATCTTCTAGGAATAAACAGAGGTACACATATATGCATGAATGCATTTACATAATTCACTGGTTAAAAAAATAGAAAAGTGTGTTTTTAGTTACCTAATTCATATTAATTTATGAAGTCATTTTTTTAACAGAAAAACAAAGTCTTATGATCCTAGTTTTAATCAGCAAGTAACTGTATAATTAATATGTTAACCTCAGGGAAAGTAACGTTAATGGTGGAAATGGGCACATTTCCCAGGGACCGGGGTAAGGTTCATCTTTGGCAGTGAAGAGAGGCCATCTGAATCCCTTTCTCACCTGCCTGCATGTATCAGTTCTGGCTTTATCATTTTATTCCAGACTTTTGGCTACTAAAAATCCTTAACATATCAAATAAAAGGTAAAAAAACAAGAATGCAGAATGTCCGCCACAGCGCTCACAGATGAGAGCCTATGTGGTGCTGAGAGAAATTTCAGGCAAAGGACAAGTCCATTTTGAGCTTTTCCCTTTTTGAGACAATGTGAAGATGTATAGTTTTGGTGGCACTCATCACCGGGTTCGTATTACATCCTCAGTGGGTAAGAG
>PVJD01013087.1:0-36078 GCA_004026545.1 Mormoops blainvillei | reverse complement strand
TTCAAGTAGAAAATATAGTTGTTTATGTGTTCTTGGTCTTCTGCTAGGAATGTGTTATTTCCCCAGCATTGTAATAGATCTAATATAAGATATTAATGCTATATAAGAAATGTTATCTTTCCAAAGAAAATTAACATTAGATAGAAAAAATTAACACATTATAAAAAGTTGAGAATAATTAAATACTAAACTGTGTTTTTGACGATAACTCTAATATTGCTGTAAAATGAATTCACTACCAAATTATGTTACTTGAGTTAGGTAGTCACTCTCCATTGTTCTGCAGACCTTTCTATTTATATGTTGCCTCTATATTGCAATACTCCAGAAGTGATAATTCTAACATAATCCAAATATTCTGAACTTTAACCCAGACCTTTCTCCAACTAAATCCATTGCTTTCATTGGGTGATTTCATTTCATATTTTTTCTGAGATCAAAGCTATTTTTTCAGTTCTAAAATGTTTATGTATTTCTTCAATCAGTTTCTCTTCCCCACTCTTCACTTAGAGGTGGAAGGAACAATCTTTTCCAAGGTAAAAATTCATTATACAGGGGTAGGCAAAAGTAGGTTTACAGTTGTAATAGAAATAAATATTACAATAATTAATAAGCGATAATAAAAAACTAAATTCTATGTTTCATGTACTTACAACTACACACCTACTTTTGCCCACCCCTGTATAGAAATTTGTACTCCATCAGAAATTTGGCCTTTCCATTATGCTAAGTGAAATAAGCCAGATGGCGAAAGACAAATACCATATTATCTCACCTATAAGTGAAACCTAATCAACAAAACAAACAAGCAACCAAAATATAACCAGAAACATGGAAATAAAGAACAAAATGACAGTGACCAGAGGGGAGAGGGAAGATGGCAGAGGGATAATGGGGGAAAGAAGGTGAAGTGTAATTAAGGAACATGTATGAAGGACACATTGACAAAGTCAAATGGGGGAAGGATTGAGGGTGGGAGGTGGCGGTGGGTGGGGCTGGGGAAAGTGGAGGCAAGAAAATGTTGAGAAAAACAAAACAAAAGAAAACAAAAAAATAGATGGGGGAGGTTAAGAATAATATAGAAAATTGAGAAGGCAAAGAACTGATATGTACAACACATAGATATGAACTAAGGGAGGGGGTGATTGGATGGGATGCAGGGCAGAAGGGATAAAGAGGAGAAAAAAATGACACAACTGTAATAACATAAGCAATAAAATATACCAAAAAAACGCCCACTGAGTCCATACTTATTTAGTCCCATGCCACAAAGTTCATTCTAGCCCTGCCTGTTTACTAATTGTAACTCATACAAGGACACTGAGAAAACTGGCTCTCATTATCCACAATAATGAATAGATATAAAATAGTTTCAGAATTGCTTATTAGAGTACAGTAGGTATATATCTATATGTCTTTAACTTAAGACAATATATTCAAATTAATATACTCAAGAATTACTTGGATAAGTTACCCACCTTTGTATTTGCTTTAATTGTGATTGTGCTATGCTATTCATTTGACAAACAGACGGCTTCATGTATTTTTTTTTAAATTTATGAGCCCCTTCCCATCCTTGTTAGATGTATGTATGAGTAAATATATGTATTTTGTTTGTTTATTTTTAAGTAAAATGTTAACATGTTTCCAAAAGTAAAACTACTCTGAAACATGTTTTTAGAGAAGTGTCACCATTATCTCAAGCCCTTTCAAATTTTTTCCATCCAGCATCCTTTTTATCTTTCTCCTATTCATTTTCGTAGATAACTAACCCATTAGTTTTTGTTTAATCTTCCCTGGGGTGTTTTTCTTTGTTTGTTTCTTTTTGCAAAACATAACAGGTATGTGTATGCTGTGTTATTTCTCCATCTTTATTCTGCAAAAGTAACATACTATACATAATCTTTGTACTTATATTTTTTTATTTACCAATATATCTTGGAAGTCACTCCATATCAGTTCATTCATTCTCCTCATTCTGTTTTGCAGGTGTACAATACTCTGTCATATAGATGCACTAGAGTTTATTCAACCACACTGTTAAATATGAACATTTAAGATCTTTCCAGTATTACAAATTTACCAAAATAATGCTGAAGCAAATAACCTTCTGTATATCTATCTCTGTATTATTGAACGTATTTTCAAGGTGAAGTTGTAGAATTTGGATTGATAGTTTGAATGATAAACAGATTTATATTTTTGATAGGTATGGCCCAATTTGCTTTCATAAGGGTTAAAACTATTTGTATTCCCACAAGAGTGTGAAGGTGCATGTTTGAGTGCTTATTTCTCCACTGCAATGCTAACAGAATGGATTATGACATATTTATTTGTTTTTTATTGTTGGCCAAGTACAGTTGTCTCCATTTTCCCCTCACCACTCTCCCTTGCTCCACACATCTTCCACCTCCCACCCTCGACCCTACTCCCCTTTGACTTTGTCCATGTGACCTTCATACATGTTCCTTCATGACTCTACCCCTTCTTTTCCCCTGTTATCTCTCTCCCCCCTCCCCTCTGGTTATTGTCAGTTTTTTCTTTATTTCCATGCTTCTGGTTTTATTTTGCTTGCTTATTAGCTTTGTTGATTAGTTTCCACTTATAGGTGAGATCATATGGTATCTGTCTTTCACCACCTGGCTTATTTCACTCAGCATAATACTCTTCAGTTCCATCCATGCTGTCAAAAGGGTAGTAGTTCCTTCTTTCTTTATGCTGCATAATATTCCATTCTGCAAATTTACCATATTTTTTTTTTATCCACTAATTTACTGTTGAGCATTTAGGTTGCTTCCAACCCTTGGCTACTGTAAATTGTGTTGCTATGAACATTGGGGTGCATAGATTCTTAAATAATATTACATTTAATATTTTCTATTTTAGAAAAGTTTTTAGATTTTTAGTCAGGATGGAGGGGTAGGTAAACATGGCTCTCCTCCTTGCACAACCATAGCAACAATGAAAACTAAAATACAAAAGAACTGCCACCCAGAATTATCAGAATATTGACTTGTATGGAAGCCTGACAAACAAGGAATTAAAGAAGTCACATTCATTCAGATGGGCAAGAGAGATGGAGACACAGAGATGTGGAGATATGTGGTGGATAAAGCTCAGGAGGGAAACCTCAGGAGTGAGGTGTCCCAGACCTGTACCAGACCACTCACCCCAGGGTTCCAGTGCCAGGGAGATAAGTCCCCATAACTTCTGGCAGTAAAAACCAGTGGAGGTTGGGGCATAGTAGGAAACTTCAGGATTCTCATGCTTCTCCTCTTAAAGGAACCGAAATGGACTTAGAAATCTTGCAGACTCCCTCCCTCTCATCTCCAGCAGCAGGGCGGCAGCTGGAAGGGAACCAGTGGCACACAGGGAGAAACTGAAATGTCTGTCATCAGGGTGAGTGCTGGGAGACACCTTCCTCCTGGACAAAACCCCAGAGACCAGGCAGCAACCATAGTGCCTTTTCAAAGTCCTCCCCCATATAGAGCCACAGAGCGGAGACACCATATCAGAGATACCATATACCTGGTTCACATGAACTGCCTCATCCTGGTGTGATTTTCTACATTAGGTCACACTATTAAGATAGGAAGTCAAAGCAATTCTAACCAATACACAGAAACAAACACAGGGAAGCTGACAAAATGAGGACACAAAAAAATATGGCCCAAATGAAAGAACAGAGTAAAACTCCAGAAAAAGATCTAAACAAAATGGAAGTAAGCAACCTGTTTGATGCAGAGTTCAAAGCACAGGTTATCAGGATGCCCAAGGAACTCATTGGGTACTTCATCAACATAAAAATTCCCAGGCAGAAATGAAGGTTATACTAAATGAAATAAAGAAAAATTTACAGGGAACCAATAGTGGAGGGGATGAAGCTGAGAATCTAATCAATGATTTACAACATAAGGAGCAAAAAAACATTCAATCAGAACAGTGAGAAGAAAAAAGAATTAAAAAATTATATAAGGATAAGCTAAGGAGCACTTGGGGCATCTTCAAATGTGCCAACATTTGAATTATAGGATTGCTGGAAGAAGAAGAGAAAGAGCAAAAAACTGAAAACTTATTTAAAGAAATACTGAAAGAAAACTTTCCTAATTTGGTGAAGGAAGCACAGAGGGTCCCAAACAAGATGGACACAAAGAAGGTCACACCAAGCCACATCATAATTAAAATGCCAAAGGTTAAAGATAAAGAAAGAATCTTAAAAGCCGCAAGAGAAAGTTACCTACAAAGGATTTCCCATAAGACTGTCAGCTGATTTCTTAAAAGAAGCTTTGCAGGCTACAAGGGACTGGTAAAAATTATTCAAAGTGATGAAAAGCAAGGATCTGCAAACAAGATTACTCTATCTGGCAAAGCTATCATTTAGAATGGAATGGCAGATAAAGTGTTTCCAAGACAAGGTAAAGATAAAGGAGTTCATCATCACCAAGCCATTATTATATGAAATGTTAAAGGATTAATTTAAGAAAAAGAAGAAGATCAAAACTATGAACAGTAAAATGGCAATAAATTCACAACTATCAACAATTGAACCTAAAAATCAAAGTAAGCAAACAAGTAGAACAGAAACAAAATAATAGATATGGAGGTCATTTAGAGAGTTATCAATTGGGAGTGGGAAGGGGAGAATGGTGGAAAAGGTTCAGGGATTAACAAGAATAAATTGGTAGGTACAGAATAGGCAGGGTATGTTAAGAACTGTGTAGAAAATGAAGTAGCCAAAACACTTATATGTATGACATATGGACATGAAATAAGAAGGGGAGTTGCCAAGGGAATGGAAGGGTACTGGGTGGAGGGAACAAAAGGGGAAAAATTGGAACACTTGTAATAGCATAATAAATAAAATATGTATACAAGAAAAAAACAGAAAAGTTTTAAATTTACAGAAAAATTGTGAAGATAATATATGGAATTCCCAAATACCCCACATCTAGTGACCTGTTATTAACATTTCACATGATGATCTGTTTCTTACAATTTATGAACCAATATTGAAATATTATAATTAAAAAATGTTCATGATTTGTTCAAATATCATTAATTTGTTTTTACCTAATGCCTTTTTTTTTGGTTCCTGGATCTCATTTATGATAACCATAAAATTCATAGAAGAAAAAACAAGTACTAAACTTATGGGCCTTAGTCTTAGAGAGGATTTTATGAATTGACCTCAGATACAAGGGAAGTAAAAGCCAAAAAAAGGACTATACCAAACTAAAATGCTTCTGCATAGAAAATAAACCATCAATAAAACAAAAAGGCAACCAGTCAAATGGGAAAAGAAATTTGCAAACAGCAGCTCTGATAAACAGTTAATATCTAAGACATGTAAAGAACTCACACAACTCAACAAAAACAACTAATCCAATTTAAAAATGGGCAGAGGACCTGAACACACACTTCTCCCAAGAAGACATACAAATGGCCAACAGATATATGAAGAGATACTCCACTTGCTATTTATTAACGAAATGTACATCAAAATCACAATGAGGTACCACCTTACTCCTATTAGAATGTCTACTATCAGATTTGTTTACTTTTAAAATATTTTTGTCTAGACATTTCACAGCAAAGGAAACATGAAGTCCTCTCAAGCATATGAAGAGACATTCAGTCTCAATTAGGAAGTGATGTCAAACACTTTTTGTAAGCATTTACCGTAAAACAATTATTGTTACTTGATATTAATATAATGTCTAATTCTAAAGTGAATGAAATAAAGATTAAGATATAGTCTCAAAAAGAAAAAGAGGGATGAAGAAAAAGTGCCTTTATCTCTTTAGCCTAAAGATAAGTGCAGTTAATACTCATATATTAGTAAATTCCCTATCAGCAGTTTTCTTTTTTCTTTTTTTTTAATAACCTCACTTTGGCATGTCTTTACTTTTTTTTGTATATTTTCTTGAGTATGCTATTTCAATTGTCCAATTTCCCCCCACCTTTATCCCCTCTGCTCTGCACCCCATCCCATCATCCCCACACCTCCTTATAAACCAAGGATTTTTGGGAACTCTGGGTGCATCCATGCAAGAAAAATTATCTGAATTTCAATAAGAATGGTAAGCTCTGTGGCATTTAAACTTACCCTGATTCTGCCTCTTTTTGTGATTTTAGCAGCCATTCATAATTATTGTCTAGATCCATTAATTCATTGGAGATTTATGGTGATATTCTAATTCCCATGCATTATTCACTTATTAGCTGGAAAGATCTATAAAGAGAAATTTCTTGTCAACTATTTGGTTACTTTGTAAAGGAAAGGAAATGAGTTGATTCCCTAGCATCTTCCAAAAAATGATCAATGAGGATTTCTTATGTTTTGTTGATGTATCATTAACAAACTCATATATTAAAGCCTTACCCAGTTTTTCTAGCCTCAGTGAAAGTGAAAGTGTTGGTTTGAAATACACTGATTTTCTCTTATCTAAAATGGAAGTCCTATCTGTTTTTTAACTGAAAACATACTTGGGCTTAATAAATCTTGTTTTTCAGGAAAAAAAAAAGAATGTCTACCATCAATAAGGCAAGTAAGAACAAGAATTAAAGAGGTTGTAGAGAAAAAGAAACCCTCATAGGCTGCTTGTGTGAATGAAAGCTGGTATAGCCATTATGGAAAACGGTGTGGTGTTTCCTCAAAAAACTAAGAATGGAGTTGCCATTTGACCCAGCAATCCATCTTTTGGGCATCTACTGCAAAAACTTGATAATATTTATTTGCAAAGATATGTGCATCCCTATGTTTATTGCAGCATTATTCACAGTGGCCAAGACATGGAATAAATGATTGGATAACGAAGAAGTGGTACATATATATAATGGAATACTACTTGGCCATAAGAAAAGATGAAATACTGCCATTTGTGATAAAATGAGTGGATCTTGAGAATATTATGCTAAGCAAAATGTCAGATGGAAAAAGTGAAGAACTATATGATTTACTCATATGTAGGATTTAAAACTGAAAGCAACAAAATAAAGCAAACAAGGAAAACAAACAAAAATTCATAGGCACAGACAATAGTATGGTTCCCAGAGGAAAAGGGGTGGGGGTGAGGTAGAAAAGGGTAAAGAGAGTCAAATATATAGTGATGGAAGGAGACGACTTTGAGTGCTGAGCACAATGCAATATATAGATGATGTGTTAGGAATTATATATTTGAAACCTATGTTATTTTATTAACTGATCACCCCAAAAATTTAATAAAATTTTAAAAACCTAGATTTTGGTTGTATTCTTTTGTTAACTGTTTTCCTGTTTTCAATTTCATTTATTTATGCTCTAATTTTTTATAATTTTATTCTTCTATATTTTTGATTTTAAGTTGTTTTGGTTCTCTAGTTCTCTGAGGAGAAATCTTAGGTTATTGAGTTTAAGTATTTTAATTTTTAATATATTCATTTAATGTTATAAATTTTGCTTTAAGTCCTGTTGGTGTGGGAGAGAGACAACTTTTTATAAAATTTTGATTCAATCTCATTGTTTTACTGGGCAGTTTTCTCTTCACAAGTGTTTACTCAATGACATATCTTCCTCCCAAACTGGTTTTTGGTGAAACAAGAAGGTTAGAGGGAGTTGGAGTGGGGAATGCTAACTGCCAGCTGGGATGAGGCTCTTATAGATTTTTTTTCTCACTAGTACAGCAGGTTTTTGTTATGGAGAACAGGATGATTACTCTTTTTATCCCTCTGCTAGAGCCAAAAAGGGATCACTTAGGATTTTTAAAAATTGTTGTTCAATTATAACTGTCCCCATGTTTCCCCCATTACTTTTCTTTGCCTTGCCCACCTCCACTTCCCACATTCTATCCTCCCTCCCCCATTTTCTTTGTCCATGCATCATTTATACATGTTCCTTGACTTATCCCTTCCCCTTCCCCTTCACTCTGAGAACAGGTGGGTTCACCAGAGGTAAAATCCATTCATTTGTAGTGGTTTTCCAAAACTGCACCCCAAGTTGATTCACCCCTCATGCTACTCCTCATTCAGCCTCTATAGATGCTGCATTTGGTCAAAATTACCTTTTAAGTGGTCTTACTATTTAACAGCTGTCATGGATCCTGCTTTAAGTAAGCAGATATTAGCTGTGACTGTCTGGATTTCTTTGACTATACAGATTTCCTTATGTTGCCTGTTCTGCTGCTTCAACTCTCCAGTGGGTCCAAGAAAACTTATTGATTTTCAGTTTATCAGTTTTTTGTTTGTTTTTGTTTTAAGGGTGAGTGTGACTACTCCAGGGCCTTTTACATGTCAAGATGGAACCTGAAGTCTTGTCATATTTTTTAATTGCTGCTGATCTGATAAGTAAGATATATTATCTCAGTGTAGTTTTAATTTGCAATTCTTTAATTATATGTGAACATTTTTTCATCTGATTAAGGGCTGTTTGTATATTTTTTGCACATTTCTTTTTGAATTTTCTTATTTCTTTCAGTGGCACTATCATCATTCTTCATTGATCTTTGACTCATCACATTTTTCCCATGTCATATGAATCATCATATATGGACTACTATTTCCAGTAACTCTTGCTCCGGATTTTTTAATTTAACATTTTCACTATCACCACCTTAGTTCAAAACCTGCCATAATATATTAGTTTCAAAATAAATTCCTTGTATTTGCCTCCTGCTCACTTTAGTGTTGTGTTTGTAAGATGGATGCATTAATCTTCTGAAAGTTAAGGGAGGTTATAGAATATAGTCATTAAGAGCTCCAACTTTAGAGTCAAGCAGACCTGGGTGAGTTCAATCAATCTTTGACTCTCATAGCTATGTGATGCTGTAGAAGTCACTTTACCTCTCTTAGCTTTTATTCTTTCATATTCTAAATGGTAATATTTCTTCACAGATTTATTTATTGTTCAAGAAAAGTGATGTAATCAATGTACTTAACACAACAGGTTTAAACTTGTTTTAACGTATCTTAAACTGTTTATTGAAGAATATTTATTAAATAATGTCTAAAATCTTTAATGCGATATTGCATATCCTTTTTTCCTATGACCCCTTATACAACCACATTAGTCTCTAGTCAAACTGAACTATTCACCATTTCATAAAGCCCTGTGATTTTCAGTCTTTATATTATTTTTATCCTTTGTATCCTTTGATCCACCTTGTATATCCTCTACCTCTAATCTCTAGATAATGAAATGTTACCCATTCCTCAAAACCTGTGTCAAATGCCATACTCCCCATTAATACTCCTCTGATTATACCATTTGGAAATCATATTTCATCATTAAACACATATAGCACATCTCTTTGTCTTGCTTTTGATTACATATGAGATAATTCAATAGATACCATAAGAAACTAAATATTTCATTCATGTACATACTATTACATTCAAGTAGTAAAGGCTCAAATAAATATTTGCTTATGGAATGAAATCAATGCCATCTATAAATCCAGTTACATCTCTTTGAATAGTCTGTAGGGATCTAAAATTATTGCTTGTATTCGTTCTTTCAGTTAAAAATACAGAATATGTTATTGAACAAGTTTTTCTTGGAAGAGCTCTAGGTAATAGTGAATATGGTATAAAAAGGGACACTTTTATAGGACACATGAAAGATCTAAAACCTAAGGAACTGAGTGTGAAGACATTGAAGGTTGGAATGTGAAGCCATGCACAGCCATGAGTTACTAGGTGCCAAAGGGAAGATTTGAGGGTTCAGTAAAAAAAATAACAGTAACATTGAAATTTAAGTCCTTAAATTTCTGCTGAGGGTCAGTTCCAGACAGAATTAAGAGTTTATAAGCTTTGTTTTTGGTGATGAGTGACATAGCCAGTGAGATTCCAAGTACCATTAAGTTACACAGATAACTTATACCTATAAGACATTTTCAGAAAATTTAAATATTCTCCTTCTGATCATAGATGCTTTGAAAGCATCTATTTGGTGAGCACCATTTTCTTTCCTTCAATGAATT
Organism: Mormoops blainvillei; assembly: GCA_004026545.1. Lineage (NCBI taxonomy): Eukaryota > Metazoa > Chordata > Mammalia > Chiroptera > Mormoopidae > Mormoops > Mormoops blainvillei. The sequence continues at coordinate 26,122 of PVJD01013087.1, read as the reverse complement.
GAGTGCTCAGTCACACTCGGGCTCAGTCACAGCTTTCACTTATAAAATTTTATTTATCTTAGTATCTTTCTCACCAATGTATATGGTAAATGCTAGCTTTTGTTCACGGGAAGAACCAGTTTAACAAATATATGTGACTCAAGTTCATCACTTCAATTGGGAACATTACTACAAGTAACACATAAGTAGCATCATTTTTAGCTAAATGGAAAACTTTTAAGTAACTGTTTCAAGCAAAGAGATAAGGTAGAAGGAATTCATGAATAATATTGTTCTCAAATCACAGGCAGCATCAATACATCTTATTATTCATATTTTGTCCTCTTAGAACACACTGATTTTCAAAGAACCGAACCTGATTTAGACCAGCTTGAATATAAAATTCAATAGCTGTTACATATCATAATTCTCAAGAGAGCTCAGTAAGTTGATTACAAACAGCTGCAACATTCAATTGCCATTGAAATGTTATTCAAAGGATGATTAAATGTAAAGTGTCCATATGTAGATCTTTGTCCTATATCTCTTGTGCTGCTCACAAGCTAGTATTGACTGACCTTCAAGCTATGTGTACCAGGTTCTTTAATCACAGTAATCAAAATGTTAGGAAGTCATTAAGTTTTTGTTAGAATCTGCTGGAGAAAATGAATTTAAGTTTAGTGCTTAGAGATGTCATTTGTGCGGTATGGTGTGTTTGTTTGTGTGTGTGTGTGTGTGTGTGTGTGTGTGTGTGTGTGTGTATGATATAATAGCAGTTATATAAGCATAGTGTTGAGTCCAAAGGGCATTTTTTCCCAAACAAAACTTAGTAGATAATATTGAATGTAGCCATGCATGCTGCAATTGTTAAGGCAGGCATTAATGTTCAATGGCTTGAAAAATTTTAACGAGAATAGTCTTCTCCGTAGAAATAGCCCTTGAAAAAAAACAAAATATAAAATGGATATCCTCTTTTGTTTGTGTGCAAGGTGATACTCGCACCTTCCTGGGAAGTCTCCCTTGAAATAATTTCCAGAAAAATTGATATACCTCACCTCTGATAACATGAACATGTACTTAGACAGTGACACAGTGGTTGCTATTGACTTCTTTTTTGTATCTATCTGAATGACGGGTGGCAAGTCACTAACCATTCTGCTTTTGAACTAGAGGAGATGTTAAATGAGTTAGTGATAAATGTTAATCTAGCAATAACTAAGTACAAGCTTTAAATACTTTCTAAATAAATAAAAATGCAAACTCAATAGTAATATCCTCTGATATGTGCTAGGAAAGAAACAGGAAAACTTTCTGACAGAGAATAATGAGGAGCCATTATTAAAAAATGGTCAGGAAAGTGCTCTGTGTAGGGGTGGCATATCAAATGAAACTTGAGTGACAAGAAGAAGTATTCCTGCAAATAACTTGGTAAAAAAAAAAAAAAAACAACCTTGAAGAAAGATTATAGAACAAGCACTGGAGTCCTCGGGTAGTTTTATCTTATGAACTAAAAGAAAGACATTTTATTTAGGACATAATAGATGAAGATTGAATGCTGTTAAGTAAAACTGGAGAGTTGGTTGTGTCAGAGTCATTCAAGTTTTGTAGGTCATGGTAAGGAGCTTTAATTTTATTCTTAGTGAATTTGAAAACCATTGAACGTTTACATTGTTATATTTAAAAAATCACTCTGGTTACTTTGTGAGGAACGGATTGTGATAGGCTGGTGGGAATAAGGGAATAGAAAAAGGAGACCAATTTGAAGGTTAACACAGTGAGCCAGATAAGAGTTGAGCCTGTGTTGAGATATGACAGTAGATATGACAAAAAAGTATGGGGATTCATAGATATTTTTGTAATTGTATCACCAGGATTTTCCGATGGGTTACATAGACATGAGTGTGTGTGTAGGTAAATGTGTATGCCAAGAGGAAAAAGATACAAAGATGACTTCAAATTTTCTGACCTGAGCAAGTAATTAAATGGTGCTATTGTTTTCTGGATGAGTAAAACTGGGAGAGGAACAAGTTTTGGGAAAAAATGTTTAGTGCTATCATTCCCTGTTTGAAACATCTGTGAGACACAAAATACATTAAAATGACAGAAAATTAAAGTCCTGGGCAGAGAAGTGAATGGAAGTCACATTGACTTCTTCCAAGGGCAAATCTGGAATCACAAATAAATTGTGGAGAAATCACCTGGAACAAACACCTGAACAATAGCAAGAGAGAAGCCTTATAATCTCAGACAGAAGATTCAGCTTCAGCACAACCTGACTGGTAAGGAGTATTGTGGAAATTCAAGAAGGTTGATTGGGTGCCCACAGGCAGCAGCACCAGAGGGATATTTAAGCATCCAGTTGGATCCCACTGAAAAGAGTATGGTCTAAACCATAAGTGGAGATCCCCAGCCTACAGCACCAGAGCCAAAAAAGTACACAGATAACAGCCAGATGTGAAAAGCAGCAGGGTTTCTCTCTCCCAGAGACAGGCAGCTGAAAGCAAAAAGAGCCGTTTAAAGAGCAAATGCACAAATTTTTATTTGCAGCCACTTACCTTGGGGTTCAGCAAAGGTGGCGGCAGAGTGGGTTAGAGACACCTGAAGAGAGACTGGGGATGGGGTTTTGGAGGGAGAACTGAGAGAGTAGTCGCTGGAATTCCAGTGCTGAATCATCCCCCATAACTGAGCAGCAATCATGCTCAGGCAGACCAGTTCTCTCCAGGCAGCAGCAGCTGGAGGGGAAACAATAGCGTGGAGCACAGGAGGGATTCTGCCCATCCCCATGGTGCTTAATCTTGACTGCTGAGCACAGAGTGACTAGATGTGTAACTGAATGAGACAGCCACAGACAATAGATACCTGGAATTCTCAAATAGATTCCTTAAGGTCAGATGGGGTCAATATATGACATCACGAGAGACGTATCTAGAAACAAAACAAAACAAAAAAAAGCAGTAAATACTAGTAGCTACTGAGACAAAATCAACTGTGGTCTTCTCCATGATTTGCAGTATTTTCTTTACTACACAGCTTTTTAACATTCATTTCTTGTTCATCGAGTTTGTGCATGTTAAGTCACTAGATTTTATACTATAGTTTATTTTTCTCTGTTCTTATAATTGTCTTAATCTCTTTATAGCCTTATTGATACTGGTTCATTTGCTGTTGAAAGTGGGATATAGGAGAGTTATTTCTGTGGATGTGGCTTTGTTTCCTGGGATTTCTGGTTTTGTTCTGGAAGCACCTGCACACCAACACACAAGGTGTGGTGGGTAGAGTGACCCTCAGTCAACCAGCTGGAGGGAAGGACACAAGAAAGAAACCAAAGAACAATTAAAACCCAATTGCTTCTAGAGGGCCAACACAAATGACATAAAAGGCATCCCAAGAGCATCAAGTACAAGAGATCAAGGAGACTGCACCACTGAATCTCAGAGGTCTCCTACCATAGAAGTTCACACCACAAAGTCAGGGAGTCAAAAAAGATCAATTTAAGAAGCAGAAGCAAAAAAGGAAGAGTCTTACAAATAATTGGAAGACAAAGAAACAACCCCCAATCAAAAAGAGAGGCAGAATCCTCAGAAAGAATGCTAAATGAAATTGAGGAGTGTAAACTATCAGATATTGAGTTCAAAACAATGGTTATGAGGAAGTTCAATGAGCTCAGTGAGAATTACCAAAAACTACAGGGAAACTATGAAGCTATATCAGCAGAAAAAAAGATATATAAACTACCTGCAAGAGCCAAGAGGAAATGAAAAATACAATTTCTTAATTGAAGAACACAGTAGAAGGAATAAAAAAACAGACTAGGTGAAGCAGAGGATTGAATCAGTGAGCTGGAGGGCGAGGTAGAAAAAAAAAACCCAGAAAGAGCGAGAAAAGGAAAAAAGACTCAAAAAGAATGAAGAGGGGTTAAGGAAACATGAAACAAACAATATCCGTATAATAAAGATACCAGAAGGAGAAGAAGAGGAGCAAGGGATAGAAAACATGTTTGAAAAAGTAATGATGGAAAACTACCCTAACTTTAGGAAAGAAAAGTCACACAAATCCAGGAAACACAAAGGGTCCCAAACAAAAGGAACCCAAAGAGGTCCACTCCAAGACATATCATAATTAAAGTGCCAAATTTCAAAGATAAAGATAGAATCTTAAAGGCAGCAAGGGAGAAACAGGAAGTAACATACAAAGGAGCTCCAATAAGGCAAACAGCTGATTTATCCATAGAAACATCACGAGCCAGAAAAGAATTACAAGAAATATTCCAAAGAATGAAAAGCAAAGGCCTACAACCAAGACTACTCTACCCAGCAAGGCTCTCAATTAAATTGGGAGGTGAAATAAAGAGTTTCTGAGATAAAAGAAGACTAAAAGAATACACCTCCACCAAACCAACATTGCAAGATATGCTAAAGGGGCTGCTATAAGAAGATGAAGAAAAAAGTGAAAGAGAGAGGAACGTAGGTACATAGGGGGTAAAATGGCAATGAATAAGTACCTGCCAATAATACTCTTAAATGTCAATGGATTAAATGCTCCAATCAAAATCCATAAGGTAGTGGAATGGATAAGAAAACATGACCCACACATATGCTACCTACAAGAGATCCACCTCAGAACAAAATAACTACACATACGGAAAGTCAGGGTTTGGAAAAAAATATTCCAGGATAATGAACATAAAAAAACCCAGATAACAACACTTATATGAGACAAAATAGACTTCAAAACAAAGTCCATAAAAAGAGACATAAAAGGACACTTCATAATACTCAAAGGAAGAAACCATCAAGAAGACATAAATGTTGCAATCATATGTGCACCCAACATAGGAGCACCCAAACATATAAGGAAAATTCTGGAGGACTTCAAGACAGATATAGACAGGTAAGCACTTATACTAGGAGAATTTAATACCACACTGTCAATAATGGATAGATCTTCCAAACAAAATATCAACAAGGATATTGTGGAACTGAATGATGCATTAGATCAAATAGACTTAACTGATACATATAGGACCTTTCATCACAAAAGAGTAAAATACATATTCTTTTCAAATGCACATGGAATATTTTCAAAGATACACCAGATGATAGAACACAGAACAAGCCTCAACAAATAAAAAAAATTGCAATTATAAGACGTGTTTTTTTGGATCATGATGGCTTGAATCTAGAAGCCAACCACAAGGAAAAGACTGAAAAAAATTCAAACTCACAGAGACTGAAGAGTATGCTATTAAACAATGAATGGGTCAATGATAAGATCAAGGAAGAAATCAAAAAGTTTCTGGAAACAAATGAAAATGAAGACACACAACGGTCCAAAACCTATGGGACACAGTGAAGGCAGTCGTGAGGGCGAATTTCATAGCAATATAGACCTACCTAAAAAAAGATAGAAATATTTCAAATAAAAAACTTAACCCTTCATCTACAAGAACTGGAGACACAATAACAAACAAAGCTCAGAGAGAATAAAAGGAAGGAAATAATCAAGATCAGGTAGAATTGAATGACATAGAGACTAAAAGTACAATTCAAAGGATCAATAAATCCAGGAGTTGCTTCTTTGAAAAGATAAGCAAAATCAACAAGCCTTTAAGCAGACTCATCAAGAAAAAAAGGGTGAAGACACAAATAAATATAATAAGAAATGAAAGAAGAGAAACTACAACAGATACCACAAAAATACAAAGGATAGTAAGAAATTACTATGAACAACTATATGCCAAGAAATTTGTAAACATGGGTGAAATGGAGAGAAATTCTAGAAAAATGTATTATTTCAAAACTGAATGAAGAAGCAGAAAGCCTGAAGAGAGTGATAACAGCTGGTGAAATTGAAGCAGTAATTTAAAAACTCCCAGAAAAAAAGCCCTGGACCAGATGGTTTCACAGAAGAATTTTACAAAGTATTTAAGGAAGACCTAACTCCTGTCATTCTCTATTCCAAAAAATCCAAGAAGAGGCAAGACCCCAAAACTCATTTTATGAGGGCAGCATCATCCTAATTCAAAAACCAGAAAAATATATACCAAAGAAAGAAAACTACAGGCCAATATTGCTGATGAGCATAGATGCAAAAATCCTCAACAAAACATTGGCAAACCACATCCAGCAATACATTAAAAAGATCATGCACCATGATCAAGTGGGATTCATCTCAGGGATGCAAGGATGGTATAATATTCACAGATCAATAAATGTAATACATCATATAAACAAACGGAAAGACAAATATCACATGATCAAAGCAATACATGGGGAAAAACATTTGATAAGGTACAGCACCCATTTATTATACAAACACTCTGCAAAGTGAGTGTACAGGGGTCATACCCTAACATAATAAAGGGTATACATGAAAAACTTAAGGTCAATATGTTTCTCAATGGGCAAAAACTAAAAGCTTTCCCATTATGATCAGGAATAAGACAAAGATGTCCTCTTTCACCACTTCTATTCTACATAGTATTGGAAGTTCTAGCCACAGTGATCGGAAAATAATAAAAACAATAAAAGGTATCTAAATCAGAAAGGAGGAAGTAAAACCGTCATTGTTTGCAAATGACATGATAGTGTACATAGAAATCTCTACAGACTCTACCAAAAAAAAAAACTTGCTGTTATAAGTGAATTTGGCAAAACAGCGAGATACAAAGTCAACATTCAGTAATCAAAGACAGTTTTGTACACCAATAATGAAATATCAGCATGAGAAATTAGGAAAATTATTCCATTTGTTATAAAAACAAGAAAAATAAAGTACCTAGGAATAAACTTAGCCAAGGAGGTTAAAGACCTTTACTCAGGAAACTACACAACCCTGAAGAAAGAAATTAAGGAAGACACAAATAAATGGAAGCATACACCATGTTCATAGATTGGAAAAGTAAACATTATCAAATGTTCCATACTACCCAAAGCAGTTATAGATTCAATGCAATCCCTATTAAAATGCCAATGACATATTTCACAGATATAGAACAAACATTTCAAAAACTTATATAGAAACATAAATGACCTTAATAGCTGTAGCAATTTTGAGAAAGAAGAACAGAGCAAGAGTGATCACAATACCTGACATTAAATTATATTATGAGGCCACTGTAAACAAAACATTCGGGTATGGGAATAAGAACAGACACATAGAACAGTGGAACAGAATAGAGAGCCCAGAAATAAACTCATGTCTCTGTGGTCAATTAATATTCAACAAAGAGGACACAAGCATGCAATGGAGTAAAAATAACATCTTCAAACAAATGGTGTTGGGAGATCTGGACAGATAAATGCAAAACAATGAAGCTTGACCACCAGCTTATACCATATTAAAAAATAAACACGAGATGGATTAAAGACTTAAATATAAGTTGCGATACCATAAAAATTGTAGAAGACAACATAGGCAGGAAAACTTAAACTATTCCCCTCAGCAATATTTTCACTGTTATGTCCTCTAGAGCAAGGGACATAAAGGAATGAATAAAGAAATGGGACTTCATCAAAATAAGAAGCTTCAGCATGGTCAACAAAAAAATCATCAAAATGAAAAGGGAACCAACCATATGGGAAAATATATTTGCCAGTGATACCTCAGGCAAGAGTTCAATCACCAATATATATAAAGAATTCACACCACTCCACTCTAGGAAAACAAACAATGCAATTAAAAAATGGGCAAAGGCCCCGAATAAACACTTCTCTAAGGGTGACACCCAGAGTACCCAGAGACATGCGGAAGGATGCTCAGCATCGCTAGCCCTCAGACAGGTGCAAATTAAAACCATAATGAGATACTACTTTATGCCTGTCAGAATGGCCATCATAAACAAATCAATAAACAACAAGTTATGGTAAGGTTGTGGAGAAAAGGGAACCCTAATATGCTGTTGGTGGGAATGTCAACTGGTGTAGCCACTGAGGAAAACAGTTTGGAATTTCCTCAAAAAACTAAAGATGGACCTGCCTCTTGACCCAGAAATTACACTACTGTGTTATGCCCTAAGAGTTCTGAAACACCAGTTCAAATACACAAACCTATAAGAGGTGGGCTCCTTCAGGATAATAAAGAATGAAGTTCTATAGATTTAAAAAAAAAGGTTAATACAGCCAGTGATATTGCCTGTAGCCAAGAGCTAATGTTGGGCCCCTTACACTTGAAAAGATTCTGAGAAGCCTATTTCTGACATTCTACCTGTGGATAGTGCTTTATTAAAAGTTGTGAGTAGAGGGAGTGGATAAAGACACAGAAAGTGAGCCAAGCTCTCTCCTGGTATATTTATGGAATTTGAAATATCTTCAATATCATTGCAAGACTGGGAATTTAAAATATGACTATGAGTGATTTTGCACTGAAAGACTTGTAGGCATATGGAAGCATGGGATGTGTACCAAGAGAAAGGGATATACAAAAAGGGAAAAAGCAAACAACAAATAATTTCTCACACAAAATGGGTATGTAAACAGAAATCACAAACCACATGAAATAACCTAATTAAATAAATTTAATAAAATATTCCAAATAAGACAATAGAATGTACTGGTTGTATGCTCAAATACATAAATATAACCATAGCAGTTGAAAGAGAAAAAAGTAATTGAAAATCAAAACAGAAATAAAACTAGAATAGGTAGTAATGAAACATAGAAATTTTGGTAGTAAAGAATACAATCATTGAAGTAAAAGAAATCTAATTGTTAATTAAACTGTAGACTGCATACAGTTGTGAAATCTAATTAAGTGGGGAAACTGTGGACTGAATACAGTGACTTGGAAGACAATACTGAGGTATTCACTCAGAATCCTGTTAAATAGACAAAGAGGAAAAATATTTAATGCTAAATATTAAATGCTTTAATATTTAATATAATATTAAATATTAAAATATTAAATTAAATATTAAATTAAAAATATAAAACACATGGATTAGATAGAGAGATCTCAGCAATTGTCTAAGACAAGTGTATAAAAATAAAATGGAAAACAGTATTTGAAAAAATAAGTAAAAAATTCCTGAATTAAAGAAAGATATGAATTCTTAGTGAATCTTTTAAATAATAAGCATCATAATTAAAGAAATATTGCAGTAAAACTGAAGACAATCAAGTGAAGTCTTAAAAGCTAACAGAAAGTATAGACTATTTATAATTACTTACTGAAAACTGACACATGGCTGAGACTGAGAATATACAATTAACTTTCAGCTGAGAATTCCACACTCAGTTAAACTAACATGCAAGCACAATGGCAAAATAAAGATATTTTCAGGCATTCAGTCTTCCTTCACTTGAAATACTGAAAGAAAACCAGTCCTAAATGGTGAATATTAATTCACAGATGAAAAGCATAGCTAATGAATAGTATCTGAAACAAAGTTTATGAAGTAATGCAAATCACAAAAAGTAGAAGGCAAGGAAATATACATTAACAGATGAGACACTGTTTATATTAAAAGGAACCTTGTATGTCTTTATGACCTCATATTTGGTGATGGATTTTTAGATACAACACCAAAAACACAAACAACAAAAGAAAAGATAAATGCAAAATTATCAAAATTAAAATTTTTGTGAATCAAAAGACATTATCAAAAAGGTATGCGCTAGCTGGTGTAGCTCAGTGGATTCAGTAATGGCCTGTGAACCAAAGGGTCGCCAGTTCGATTCCCAGTCAAGGCACATGCCTGGGTTGTGGTCCAGGTCCCCAGTAGGGGGAGCATAAGGGGCAACCACACATTGATGTTTCTCTCCCTATCCTTCTCCCTCCCTTCCTCTCTAAAAGTAAATAAATAAATTTTTTTTAAAAAGAAGGTGAAAGACAACCTATAGAATGGGAGAAAGCCTTTGCAAATCATATATTCCATAATTCTCTTATATACAGAATATAGAAGAAACTCTTACAATTCAACAACAAAAATGTAAACAGACTCAATTTTATTTATTTATTTATTTATTTTATTTATTTCCTTATTTTTTAAAACATTTTTTATTGTTGTTCAAATACAGTTGTCTCCATTTTCCTCTAATTACTCACCCCTATCCTAACCACACCCATCTCCCACATTCAATCCTCCCCCCATTGTCTTTGTTCATGGGTCCTTTATACATGTTCCCTGAAGGCCCTTCCCCGTCTTTGCCCCATTATCCCCTTCCCCTCTCCTCTCTGTTTACTGTCAGTTTGTTCTTTATTTCCATATCTCAGATTATATTTTGCCCACTTGTTTGCCTGGTTGTTTAGATTCCACTTATAGGTGAGATCATATGATATTTGTCTTTCACTGTCTAGCTTATTTCACTCAGCATAATGCTCTCCAGATCCATCCATGCTGTTGCAAAGGGTAAGAGTTCTTTCTTTCTGCTGCATAGTATTCCATTGTGTAAACGTACCATAGCTTTTTGATCCATTCATTTACTGATGGGCACTTAGGCTGTTTCCACCACTTGGCAATTGTAAATTGTGCTACTATGAACATTAGGGTTCGTAGGTTCTTTTGAATTGGTGTTTCAGGATTCTTAGGGTATAATCCCAGCAGTGGAATCATGGGATCAAAAGGCAGTTCCATTTTTAGTTTTTTGAGGAAATTCCATACTCTTTTCCTCAGTAGCTGCACCAGTCTGCATTCCCACCAACAGTACACTAGTGTTCCCTTTTCTCCACAGCCTCTCTAGCACATGTTGTTTGTTGATTTTTTTCCGATGGCTACTGTGACCAATGTGAAGTCGTATCTCATCATGGTTTTAACTTACATTTCTCTAATGGCTAGTGATTCTGAGCATCTTTTCATATGTCTCTGGGCCTTGTGTATGTTCTCCTTGGAGAAGTATCTGTTCTGGTCCTTTGCCCATTTTTTAATTGGATCGTTTGTGGTTGTGCTGTGGAGTTGTATGACTTCCTTATATATTTTGGAGATCAAACCCTTGTCCAAGTTATCACTGGCAAAAATATTTTTCAATACTGTGGGTCCCCTTTTCATTTTGCTGATCTTTTCTTTAGCTGTGCAGAAGTTCTCATTTTGATGAAGCCCCATTTGTTTATTCTTTCCTTTCCTGATATGTTCTTTGCCCTGGGGGACATATCAGTGAAAATATTGCTGCATGGAATATCTGAAATTTTTCTGCCTAGGTTTTCGTCTAGGACTTTTATGGTGTTGCGATTTATATTTAAGTCTTTTATGCATCTTGTGTTTATTTTTCTGTGTGGTATAAGTTGGTGGTTGTGTTTCATTTTGTGTATGGTATCCTAACACCATTCATTGAAGAGGCTATTTTTACTCCATTGTATGCTTGTGCCCCCTTTGTTGAATATTATTTGACCAGAGAGACATGTGTTTATATCTGGTCTCTCTCTTCTTAACAGGTCCAATTTAACATGGGAAATGACTCTGATTTCTCCAAAGAAGGTATACAAATGTCCAATAAGGAAGTGAAAAGATCCTTAACATAATATAGATATTAGGTATTAGCGAAATGCAAATCGATGTTCCAAGATTTCACTTTACACCCTGTAGGATATCTATAACTAAAAAAGAAAAAAATGAAAATACCAACTGTTGGTGAAGGTGTGAAGAAACTTGAAAACTCATTCTTTGCTGATGAAAATGTAAAGTGGTTTGGCTACTGTGGAAATCAGGTGATTATTCCTCCAGCAGTTAAACATACAGATAACATCTGACCCAAAAATTTCATTACCAGATTATGTAGGAAAGAACTGAAAACAGATATGCAAACAAAAACCTGTACATGTTGTGGAGAAAATGGAACTCTAGTACATTGTTGGTGTGAATGCAGACTGTTGCAGCCGCTGTGGAAAACAGCATGGAATTACCTCAGAAAACTAAAAATGGAACTGACTTTTGACCCAACAATTCCACTGCTTAGATGATACCCTAAAAATCTAGAAACACCAATTCAGAAGAACCTATGCACCCAATGTTCATAGCAGTGCAATTTACAATAGAAAAGAATTGGAAGCAACCTAAGTGCCTATTAGTAAATGAGTGAATCATAAAACAGTAGTACATTTACACAATGGAATACTAGGCAGCAGAGAGAAAGAAGGCACTCCTACTATTCACAACAGCATGGATGAATCCAGAGAGCATTATGCTAAGTGAAATAAGCCAGGTAGTAAAAGATCAATATCATATGATTCCATATATAAGCGGAGACTAATCAACAAAACAAACAAGCAAGTTAAATGTAATCGGGGATGTTGAAGTGAGGAACAAACTGACAGTGAACAGAGGAGAGAGGGGAAGGGAAGATGGGGGAAACAAGGGAAGGGTGGTCAAGGAACATATATCGGGGACTCATGGACAAAGTCAACGGAGGTGGGGTCAAGGGTGGGAGTAGGGGGAGTGGTGGGGGGAAATAGACAAAACTGTACTTAAATGACATAAAAAATTTTTAAAAAGAAAAGCACAAAAACATAAATAAACCTGTACATGAATGTACATAGCACCATTATTCATAAAAAAAACAAATGTGGAAATAACCAAAATGCACAATAGTGGATTTATGGATAAACAATGTGGTATGTGGATATTAAGGAAAAGTATTCAGTCATAAAAAAGATTGAGTCACTGATACATGTAATAATGTGGATGAACCCCCAAAGCATTAGCTAAGTTAAAGAAGCCAGACAAAAAAGGCCACATATTGTATAATTACCTTCATACGCAACACACAGAATATGTAAGAACATAGGCTCAGAAAGGAAACTAGCATTTGCCAGGGCTTTGGGGAGAAGAGCTATAGCTTAATAGATAATGGGTTTCCTTTTGAGTGATAAAAATGTTTTAGAACTTGATATAGAGATAGTTGAATAATATTTGAATGTCTTAGAGGTTCTGAATTATAGTGTAAAATGATTAATTTTATGTTGTGAAATTTTTTAAAAAAGTATTTTAAATTGTATTTTATACATTACCATTACCTCTTATACCACCCACCCCTGCCATCACCACACAGCACAGCTGCCCATAAATCCTTTTTCCTTTTCTCTTTGTTCCTCCTAACTCTTGCCCTGTAGAGCTGTCAGCCTGTTCTTCATGTATGACACTGTCTATATTTTGCTTGTTTGTTCAGTTTGTTCATTAGATTCCACATATGACTAAAATCGTATGGCATTTGCTTCTTTATGACTACCGTATTTCACTTAGCATAATATTCTCCAAGTCCGTTCATATTGTCACAAGGGGCAAATTTTTTTCTATTTTATGATCAAGTAATATTCCATTGTGTAAATGTTCCATAGTTGTTTTATTCACTTATCTACTGATGGACACTTGGGCTGCTTCCATATCTTGGCAGTTGTTCATGCTGCATGAATATAGGAGTGCTTAGGTTATTTTGAAGTACTGTTTTGGGTTTCTTCAGATATATCCACAGAAATGAAATTGCTGGGTGAAAAGGCAGATCAATTTTTAACTTTCTGAGGCATTTCCATATTACTTTCCACAGTAAATGCACCAATCTGCATTCCTGCCAACAGTACAAAAGGATTCCCCTTTCTCCACATCCTTGCCAGGACTTGTTTGTTGATTTATTGATGATGGCCATTCTGACTAGTGAGATGTGATATCTTATTGTAGTTTTAATGTACATCTTTGCATATATCTATTGGCCATCTATATTTCCTCTTTGGAGAAGTGTCTATACAAGTCATTTGCTTATTTTAAAATTTTATTATTTGGGGTTTTATGGTATTGAGTTTTATAAGTTCTTTATTAATTTGGGTAGATAACCCTTATCAGATGTATCCATAAATATGTTCTCCCATTTAGTGGGGTGTATTTTTATTTTGTTGATGGTTTTCTTGGCTGGTTTTCTTGGCTTGGTTTTCTTGGCAAAACACTTTTCAGTTTGATAAAGTCCCAGTTTTTTATTTTTTCTTTTGTCTCCCTTGGGTGAGGAGATATGGGACAGAATGAAAGTGACTTGAGTGGAGGGGGCAGAGGGATAATGGTGGAAACAAGGGGAAAGAACTAGCCAAATAATACATGTGAGTGACCCACGGACATGGGCAACAGTGTGGGAATTAACTGTGGGAATGGGGTTTGGATGGATGGAGGAGGGCAAAGGGTGAAAAATTGGAACTATAATAGAATAACAACAAAAATATTACAAACGAAAAAATGAATATTACTTCAAGCAATGTCTGAGACTTTACTGCCTATATTTTCTTCTAGGATTTTTAAGTTTTGGGCATAACATTTCAGTATTTAATCCATTTTCAATTTATTCTTGTGTGTGTCTTAAGAAGGTGGTCTAGTTTCATTTTTCTGCACATATCTGTCTAATTTTCCCAATGTCATTTATTTAATAAAATATCTACAGTCCATTGCATGTGCTTGCTTCCTCTGTCAAATATTACTTGACTATAAAAGTGTTGATTTATTTCTGGGCCCTCTGTTCTGTTCCACTGAACTATGTGCTTCTTTTTATGCCAGTACCATGTTGTTTTTATTACTATGGCCTTATAGTATAGTTTGATATTAGGTAGCATGGTTACTCCAACTTTGTTCTTCATTCTCAGGATCACTGTTGCTATGTGGGGCCTTTTGTGGTTCCATATACATTTTAAAATGTTTGGTCCAGTTCTGAATTTTAACTCATTACAAAAAAAAGCACATAGAATTTCCAGGAGAAATTGATAAATCCAAAAATTAAGCTATTTTAACACACTTTAGCCTTGAAATTTATTGATCAATGAGACAAAACATTATGAATGATATAGATTACTTGAACATTACAAACAGTAGGCACAAATTAATGGATATCTATAGAAAGTTTCACCCAACAAAAGCAGGACATGCATTGCTTTTGAGTACACAAGCAACATATATAAAGATTGATAACTTATTAGTTCACAAAGGAATTCCCAACAAATTTCCAAAAACAATATAAAAACCAACTTCTCTGAAAAAAAGTGACAGTAGAAACAAAGTACACCATACACAAGAATAAACTCAAAATGGATAAAATATTTTAAAGTAACAGAACCATAAAAGTCCTAGAAGAAAATATAAGCAGTAAAATCTCAGACATGTCTTGCAGCAATTTTTTTTTTTGCTGATACATCCCTGAGGCAAAGGAAACAAAGGAAACAAAGGAAAAAAATAAACAATGGGGCTACATCAAACTAAAAGAGCTCTTGCACAACAACAACAACAAAATATCAACAAATTGCAAAAGGAACCCACTGGATGGGAGAACATACTTACCAATGATACATCTGATAAGGAGTTACTTTCCAAAATATATAAAGAGTTTATACTACTCAACACCAGGAAGACAAATGATCCAATTAAATTATAGGTAAAGGACATAAATAGATAATTTTCCAAAGAGGACATACAAATGGTCAATAGACATATGAAAAAATACTCAACATCACTAACCAGCAAGAAGATGCAAATTAAAACCAAAATGAGATCTCAGCTCACCGTGGTCAGAATGGCTATCATAAATAAATCAACTAACAAGTGCTTGCAAAGATGTGGTGAGAAGGGAACCTTCCTTTACTGCTGATGGGAATGCAAATTGGTGCAGATGCTGGAAAACAGTGTGGGGTTTCCTCAAAACATTAAAAATAGAACTGCCTTTTGATCAAGCAATCCCAATTCTGAGAATATATCCTAAGAATCTTGAAACACTCATTCAAAAGAATATATGCACCCTATGTTCATTACAGCCTCATGTAAAATAGCCAAGAAGAGGAAGCAGCTCAAATGTCCATCAGTATTTGAGTTGATAAAAAAAAAAAGCTGTGGTACATTTAGCCCTGGCTGGTGTGGCTCAGTGGATTGATTAATGGCCTGTGAACCAAAGGGTCTCTTGTTTGATTCCCATTCAGGGCACATACCTGGGTTGTGGGCCAGGTCCCCAGTAGGGGATGCACAAGAGGCAAGTACACATTGATGTTTCTCTCCCTCTCTTTCTCCCTCCCTTCTCTTCTCTCTAAAAATGAATAAATAACATTTTTTAAAAAGTTGTGGTACATTTAAGCAATGCAATACTATGCAGCTATAAAAAAGCAGGAAACCTTACATTTTGCAAGAGCATATATAGATCTGGAGATTATTTTGCTAAATGAAATAAGCCAGTCATAGAAAGACAAATACCATATGATCTCACTTATATGTGGAATTTAATGAACAAAATAAACTGATGGACAAAATAGAAACAGAGACATTGATACATGGAACAGGCTGACAGTTGTCAGAGAGGAAGAGTACGAGGGGACTGAATAAAAGGAAGTCAAAGTATTAACCAAAAAAATATATAAGGGCTGTCCAGAAAGAGTCCAGCCATTGTTAATATAATGAGAACAG
Organism: Mormoops blainvillei; assembly: GCA_004026545.1. Lineage (NCBI taxonomy): Eukaryota > Metazoa > Chordata > Mammalia > Chiroptera > Mormoopidae > Mormoops > Mormoops blainvillei. Next base: position 9,798 of record PVJD01013087.1, on the reverse strand, counting down.
TTTGTGTTACATCAATGGAACCTGGCAGCCCAGGAGAATGGACTGGAATGAGCTTGTGTGAACAATGACAACTTCACTGTACTAGTCACTGAGGGTGGTAGACGTCCTTAAGTGAGCGTGTGTATTGTGTGACTATCATATTCAAAATGAATGATAGAGTAGAGCAATGGATCTGCATCAAATTTTGTATTATGCTCCATGGAAAATATTCAAATGATTCAGAAAGCTGCAGCTATGGGCATCTGCTGACTGGCAGCTTCATCATGGTAATGCACACACTCATGCATCACAGTTCATGCAGAGTCTTGTGATGAAACATGAAATCACCCAGGGGACTTAGCCCTCCTACAACCCAGATTTGGCAACCCTGTGACTTCTGGCTTTTCCCAAATCTAAAGTCACCTTTGAAAGGGAAGATATTTCAGACTGACAATGAGATTCAAGAAAATATGATGGAGCAGCTGATAGAGACTGGAGAACTGTGTGAGGTCCCAAGGTGCCTACTTTGAAGGGAACTGAGTCATCATTATCTTACATACAATGTTTTTTGTATCCTGTATCTTCTCCAATAAATGTCTTTATTTTCCACATTACATGGCTGGATACTTTCTGGACAGACCTTCTATACATAACACATAGACACAGGCAACAGTGTGGTGATAGACAGAGGGTAAAGGGAGTGGGGACTAGGTGGAGGTGGACTAAGGGGGAAACATGTGGGCAGAAGATTTTGCTTGGGGTGACAGGTACATGATGCAGTAGGCAGCTGCTGTTTTATTGAATTGTACACTTGAAACTTCTGTGATTTTTGAACTAATGTCAGCCCTATAAATTCATTTTAAAAAAAGATGGTTAAAAACAAAGTATAAAGGGTCCAGTACAAATAGTGCATCTTTTTTATTACAAAATTTTTAACACAAAATGATAAGCATGTAATTCTGTAACATAACAATATCATACTTAACCACACCATATGTCATTTTATGTGAATTGTTCAAATTAAAACTATAAATTATTACACCCGTATTATTACCCTACCAACTTCACTCAAGCGGGCCTTACTTCTGCCAGACCCTGTGTTTGAAAGATCAAAATTGTACTCTTATATAATGCATAGTTTTAAGACGGAAACACTTGGAAATCACAGAATATTGAGAAACAAATTACATTGAAAGTACTACCTACCAAACATGTGAGCTTTAGATAATGAGGTACTTTGAGTTATATTTACAACTTTTAATGCATTTATTTAGAAAACATAAAGGATGAGTTTTTTGATTCTTTATATGTCATTTTTTGTTTTGTTTTTGTTTTTCAAAAATTTTATGTTTATGCTATTACAGTTGTCCCACTTTAAATATATCACTCCATTTTTTTATTCAAACATCACAAATATATTTATTTTAAAATATTACACCTGATTGTCCTATTAATTTTGTTTAATCTACATTTAATTAATATTCATTTTTGTGTATGTCCTCAATTATCTTCATGAACTTTAGAATTTTTGATTGCAGTCTATCTTTCATGATATTCTCTCTGTCTTTCTCTCTCTTACACATACACACACACAAACAGCTATCTGTTCAATCCTCACCCCTTTTTATTTACAAATTTATCATTTGCCTCAGTCTGCTTTTAAAAATGTTTAATTAACTTAGTGCGGCAGCATTGGATAATAAAGGCATATAGGCTTTAAGTGTACAATTCTATAAGACGTTATCTGTATATTGCACCATGTGTTTACCACACAAATTTAAATCTCCTTCTATCACCCTATATTTTACTCCCTTTTTTTCCCTGCCCACCACCATATTGTTGTCTATGTCTATGAGTTTTTGTTTCACTGCTGTTGGAAATGTAAAGTGGTCCACCCACTATGGAAAACAGTGCAAAGTTTCCTTAAAAAAATAAGAATATAGCTATTATATGTTCTAGAAAGCTGCCCTCTGGGTATTTACCAAAAAAATTTGTTTATAAAGATATGTACCCCTAATATTCATTGCATCATTATTCACAGTGGCCAAGACATAGAAACAGCAAAAGTGTCCTTCGATAGATGACTGGATAAACAATGCATACAATGAAATGCTACTCAGCCATAAGGAAAGATGAAATACTGCTATTTGTGACAGCAAACATGACAAAAAAAACCCCACTAAGACTTCATATGCTTTTATGGACTCCAGTCTAGAACCAGATAATGTATTGGTAGCACAGGGTTCTTGCTCTATAATGATTTGGGGAGATGACAAAGGGAAGTCATAGGGTTATATGTGTGTTTTCCCTATTTCTAAGCACTCAACATTTAATGAATTATAGTCCTAGGCATCATAATGGCTGGACTCTTTCTGGCATCATAAGTTGAAAAGCATTTTTCAGCTTATATTAACAAGCAGGACAGCCCCAACATGACCTAGAGTTTCAATTTGGTAGTCGATTTCCATCCTAACTTAGTGCTAAGACACTTATATGATATTCACAGTAGTTAAGCAACTGCCCTCTTTGCTTTTGAAACCAAACTTTATAAGTCCTGCAGCTTCAGTTTGACACCAACTTGAATTTTTATTCCATTTGTCATCCATAGAAAGGTTTATCTGTTTTTTGAGATCAGATATGTAGTTGATTTTTCTCTTTTGTATTGTAACTCATGGCTCTGCATATCACTAGAAAAGGGCCATCCATAGTGTGGAATTTCTAGGACTATCTTGATTGTAACTCAATCCATTTTTACAATTCAATATATGGAATACACAATAAATGAGCACTGAAAAGAACTTAATTTTTCTCTTTACAACTGGGGAGGCAGACAGTAATGCAATTTGAAAAACTCTACCATTCTAGCTCCATTCACATAGCAATACATATTTAATGAACCGTTACAATGTACAAAGTGCTGTATTAGATGTTACAGAAAGCAGAGAAATATAACTGACATGACTCTGCCCTAAAAGAATTTGCAGTTGAGTGAAGGCTGAGTCAGGATTTAATCTATCACAATTTCTACCCTCTTGCAAAATTTATATTTATTTTCCAAAGGTGGTCCAAGGGTGAAAAGATCTAACATATCCCCTTCATATCATTCACGTACAAAACAAAAACAGAGACGTCTTGGCAATGGCCCCTCTGAAGATCTCTTCAGAAGACTGTAATTTCAATTATTTAAATATTATTTAATTTACAATAGCTAAGAATTGGAAGCAACCTATGTGCCCAATAGTAAATGACTGGATCAAAAAACTGTGGTACATTTACACAATGCAATACTATGCAGCAGAAAGAAAGAACAAGCTCCTATCCTTCATGACAGCATGGATGGAACTGGAAAGCATTATGCTAAGTGAAATAAGCCAGGCAGTGAAAGACAAATACCGTAAGATTTCACCTATAAGTGGAACCTAATCAACAAAATAAACAAGCAAGCAAAATATAACCAGCAACACTGAAATAAAAAGCAAACTGACAGCAACCAGAGATGAGGAGGGAAGGGCATAGTAGGTGAAAAGGAGAGGAATGGTCATCAAGAAACATGCATAGAGGACCCATTGACAAAACCAAATGGGGGAAGGATTTAGGGTGGGAGGTGGCGGTGTGTGGGGCTGAAGAAAGTGGTGGCAGGAAAATGTTGACAAAAACAAAACAAAACAAAAAACAGACAGGGGGAGGCTAAGAAAAGTATAGGAAATTGAGAAACCAGAGAACTGATATGTACAACACATAGACTGAACTAAGAGGTAAGGGGATTATGGGATGAGGTGCAGGGCAGAGGTAATAAAGGGGAGAAAAAAGGGAACAACTGTAATAACATAATTAATAAAATATATGAAAAAATTTCAATGTATTATTTAATTGTAACAAGTAACATTGTCAGAGCTGAAAGTATATTTTAGTTATATCAAGGCAGAGATGACAGTTTCCAAATTCATCAAGTGTAAACATTTAAGACACATGTTGGGCACTTGTCAGAAGCCATCAAGGAGTCTTTCATTACTTGTACTCAGTGACTGAAACTTTTCTAAGTTTGAAAAGTAAAAATAGCATGAAAGTCACAGACTAAACTAAGTAGAATATGGGAATAAAACTAAAATTTGGATCTTCTTTTTAAAACATTTTTGAACTAAAAATGGCTTTAGCTTCTCATGTTTAAAAACCACAGTTACTAATTACTTAACAACTTTGCAGGGCAAAACCTAGGGTTGTCATTCTCTTGCTTCCAATAGTTAGCAGACCAATACTTTAATACCATTATTTTATCTTGAACAAGCTTTCTCTGATGCCCTAAATACAGTCTTTGACTCTCTTTTATACAATCAAATTATTTAGTTTCATATCCTTCCTCTGCCACTTACTGGCTGTGTAGACTTGTGAAGTTTTTTAATCCATTTAGGTTTATTTTTCTCATCTGTAAAAATGGAATAATAGGATACCCTTTTCACTTGATTGTTGATGAAATGTAACATACTTAGCACTGTGCCTGGAACATGATGACATGTTCTTTGCAGCATTATTTATGATAGCTAAACTATGGAAGCAACCCAAGTACCCATCAATAGAGGGGTGGTCAAAAAAGTAGTGGTGTTGATATACAATAGAATATTATTCATCCATAAAAGAATTAAACCTTTCCAGCTACAACAAATGGATGGATTTAGAGTGCATTGTGCTGAATGAAATAAGTCAAAAATAGGAAGAAAAATGCCATATGATTTCACTTAAATGGGGAATCCAATAGCAAAATAAATGAATAAGCAAAACAGAAACAGACTCAGAGATACAGGGAACAAAGTGATAGTTGCCAGATGGGAGGGCACAGGGTACTGGGTTAAAAAGGTGAAGGGATTAAGAAGTACAAATTGGTAGTTATATTATAGCCATTGGAATGTAAAAGGTAGCATAGGGAATATACTCAATAATATTGTAATAACTACGCATAGTACCACATGGGTTAAATGTTCCAATCAAAAGATATAAGGTAGTTTAATGATAAGAAAACATGACCTGTGCATATGCTGCCTATAGGAGACCCACCTCAGAACAAAAGAACTACACAGGCTGAAAATAAAGTGTTTGAAAAAATATACCAAGCAAATGGACAGGAAAAAAAAGCCAGAGTAGCAATTCTTATACCAGACAAAATAGACTTCAAAACAAAGACCATAAAAAGAGACAGAAGGACACCTCATAATACTCAAAGGAAGAATCCATCAAGAAGACATAAACATTGTAAATACATATACACCCAACAAAGGAGAGCCCAAATACATAAGGAAAATCTGGAGAACTTCAAGAGAGATATAGACAGCAGTACACTGATATTAGGGGATTTTAACACCCCACTGTCAACAATGGATATATTTTCCAAACAAATAATCAATAAGAATATTGTGGCACTGAACGATGCACTAGATCAAAGGGACTTAGTTGATATATACAGAACTTTTCACCGCAAAGAAGAAAGATACACATTCTTTTCAAATGTATATAGACATTTTCAAAGACAGACCACATGCCAGGCCACAAAACAAGCCTCAACAAATTCAAGAAAATTCATTTCATATCAGGCATATTCTTGGAACACAATGGATTGAAACTAGAAACCAACCACAAGGAAAAATCTGAAAAGCATTCAAACTCAAGGAGACTGAATAACATGCTATTAAACAATGAACGAGTCAATAATGAGATCAAGGAATAAATCAAAAAGTTTCTGCAAGCAAGTGAAAACGAACACACAACAGTCTAAAACCTATGGAACACAGCGAGGGCATTCCTGAGAGGGAAGTTCATAGCACTACAGGACTACCTGAAAAAGATAGAAACATTTCAATTAAATAACCTAACCCTACTTCTATAAGAACTGGAGGAACAACAACAAACAATGCCCAGAGCAAGCAGAAGGAATGAAATAAAATCAGAGCAGATTTAAATGACATAGAGAGTAAAAGAACAATTCAGAAGGTGAATAAATCCAGGAGCTGGTTCTTTGAAAAGGTAAGCAAAATCAACAAGCCTTTAACCAGACTCTCCAAGAGAAAAAAGAGAGAGGGCCCTAATAACTAAAATCAGAAATGAAAGAGGGGAAATTACAACTGATACCACGGGAATACAAAGGATTATAAGAAATTACTGTGAACTACTATATGCAAAGGAATTTGAAAAACTGAGTGAAGTGGACAAATTTCAAGAAAGATAATTTTCCAAAACTGAATCAAGAACAAGCAGAAAGCCTGAGTAGACTTATAAGAGCTACAGAAATTGAAGGACTAATAAAAAAACTCTTAGAACACAATAGCCTTGGACTGGTCAGTTTCACAGGAGAATTTTTCAAAACATTTAAGGAAAAGCTAACTGCTATCCTTCTCAGGCTATTCCAAAAAATCCAATTAGAGGGCGAACTCCCAAACTCTTTCTTTGAGGCAAGCATGACTCTAATACCAAAACCAGATAAAGACACAACAAAAAAAGAGCAGTATAGGTCAATATTGCTGATGAGTATAGATGCTAAAATCCTCAAGAAAATATTAGCAAACCACATCCAGCATTACATTACAAAGATCATACACCATGATGAAATGTGATTCACTCCAGGAATACAAGAATGGTAAAATATTTGCATATTGATAAGTGTAATAGATCACATAAACAAATGGAAAGACAAACATCACATGATCATAACAATACATGCTGAATAAAAGCACTTGATAAAGAATGGCACCTATTTATGATAAAAACTCAGCAACGTGGGAGTAGATGGGCCATACATGAGAAACCTACAGCCAACAGCATACTCAATGGGCAAAAACTAAAAGCTTTCCCACTAAAAATCAGGCACAGACAAGTGTGTCCACTTTCACCACTTCTATTCATCATAGCATTGGAAGTTCTAGCCACATCAATCAAACAAGAATAATTAAAGGAATCCAAATTGGAAAAGAGGAACTAAAACTGTTATTGTTTGCAGATGACATGATAGTGTACATAGAAAACCCTATAGGCTCCACCAAGAAAATACTCAAGCAAATAAGTGAATTTGGCAAAACAGTGGGATACAAAATAATATTCAGAAATCAAATGCATGTTTGAACACCAACATTGAAATATCAGAAACAGAAATTAGGGAAAAATACCATTTATTATAGCAACATGAAAAATAAAGTATCTAGAAGAATCTTAACCAAAGAGGTAAAAGAGCCGTACTCAGAAAACGACAGAGCTTGTAGAAATATATTCAGAAATACACAAACAAATGGAAGCATATACCATGTTTATGCATTCTAAGAATTAACATCATCAAAATATCCATACTACCCAAAGCCATCTATAGATTCAATGCTGTTCTTATTAAAATACCAATGGCATGTTTCACAGGTATAGAACAAATATTTCAAAAACTTATACAGAAACATAAATTAGCCCAAATAGCCTCAATAATTTTGAGAAAGAAGAAAAAAGCAGGAGGAATGCCTGATATCAAACTATATTACAAGGCCACTGTAATCAACATAATCTGATTCTGGCATTAAGAACAGACACATAGATCAATGGAAAAGAATAGAGAGCCAAGAAATAAACCTATGTCTCTATGGTCAAATAATATTCGATAAAGTGGACAGAACCATAAAATAGAGTAAAAATAACCTCTTCAACAAATGGTGCTGGGAAATCTGGACAGCCACATACAAAAAAATGAAACAAAACCACCAACTTTCATCTTATAGAAAGATAAAGTCAAGATGGATAAAAGACTTCAATGTCAGTCATGACACTGTAAAAGTCCTAGAGGAGAACACAGGCAGGAACGTAGTCATGAAAATCTCAGATATTCCACAACAATATTTTCACCAATGCATCCACTAGAACAAGGGACATAAAGGAAAGAATAAACAAAAGGGACTTCATCAAAATAAAAAGCTTCTGCATGGTTAAAGAAATATCAGCAAAATGAAAAGGGAACCAAACTTATGGGAAAATATATTTGCCAATAATACCTTGGACAAGGGTTTGATCTCCAAAATGTATAAAAAACTCATACTACTACACAGCAAGACCACAAACAATCCAATTAAAAAATGGGCAAAGGACCTGAACAGACACTTTTCCAAGGAGGGCATACAGAGGGCCCAGAGACATATGAAATGATGCTCATCATCACTAGCCGTCAGAGAGATGCAAATTAAAACCACAATGAGATACCACTTCACCCCAGTCAGAATGGCCATCATAAACAAATCAGCAAACTACAAGTGCTGGTGAGGCTGTGGAGAAAAGGTAACCCTAGTACACTCTTGGTGGGAATATAGACAAGTGTAGCTGCTGTGAAACACATATGCTATTTCCTCAAAAATATAAAAATGGAGCTGCCTTTTGACCTAGAAATTCCACTGCTGAGATTATACCCTTAGAATACTAAAACTCCAGTTCAAAAGAATCTATGCTCCCGAATGTTCATAACATTATTTATAATTGCCAAGTGCTTTAAACAACCTAAGTGCCCATCAGTAAATAAATGGATCAAAAAACTGTGGTACAATGACACAATGGAATACTATGCAGGAGAAAGAAAGTGGGAGCTCCTTTGATTCACAACAGAATGGATAGAACTGGAGAGCATTATGCTAAGTGAAATAAGGCAGGTGGTGAAAGACAAATACCATATGCTCTAACCTATAAGTGGAAACTAATCAACAAAACAAAGAAGCTAGCAAAATAGAACCAGAGACGGTGAAATAAAAAACAAACTGATAGTAACCAGAGGGGAAGAGGGAGGGGGATAATGGTGGAAAGAAGGGGAAGGGTCAAGTGAATATTTGCTACTTCAAATGGCATCAGCCTGAGAGGAATCAAGAACTCTGCTGGCAGAAGTTACTCTGCACCACCCTGTTGTGCTTGGCGTTGTTGCTGATTACATCTTGATGAGTTTAACAACTGATCAGTTTAACAAATGAGTCAGAAAATTCAAAGAAGTAGCCAAAATGGGAAGACAAGGAAACAAACTCCAAATGAAAGAACAAGAGAATTCTCCAGAAGAACTAGATAAAATGGAGGTAAGCAATTTATCACATGGAGAGTTTAAAGTAATGATTCTAAGGATATTCAACAAATTTCATGTATAAAGAACCCATGGACAAGGGCAGTGTGAGGAAGATTGAAAGTGGATGGATCAAGGTGAGCAGAGTAGGGCAGAGTAATGGGGGGAAAATGGGAGAACTGTAACTGAACAACAATAAAAATAAATAAATAAAATGCCAAACGTTAAAGATAAAGCAACAATCTTCAAATAGCAAGAGAAAAGCAGATATTTACCTACAAAAGAGTTCCCATAAGACTGTGAGCAGAGCCCTCAAAAGAAACTTTGCCAGCTAACACAACCTGACAGGAAGTATTCAAAGTGATGAAAAGCAAGGACCTACAACCTGGATTACTCTATCCAACAAAGTTATCATTTGGAATTGAAGGGAGATGAAGAGCTTCTCAGACAAGGTTAAGCTAAAGGAGTTCATCACCACCAAGCCATTATTACATGAAATGTTATAGGAACTTATTTAAGAAAAAGAAGATCAAAACTATGAACATTAAAACGGTAATAAATTCACAACTATCAACAATTGAATCTAAAATCAAACTAAGCAAATGAGTACAACAGAAACAAAATCATAGATATGGAGATCATTTTGGAGGGTTATCTATTGGGAGGGGGAGGGGGACAATGGTGGAAAAGGTGAAAGGGTTAAGAAGTACACATTTGTAGGCACACAATAGACAGTAGGATATTAAGAACAGTATAGGAAATTGAGTAGT
>PVJD01013086.1:0-36077 GCA_004026545.1 Mormoops blainvillei | reverse complement strand
TTCTGAAAAGATATTTTACCGATTTAAAATGGTTCTCAGAAGAAAGGCAGTGTGTCCCCACTGGAGCTAGTTGAGGTCTTGGCTGCCACAGATCATTTCTTAAATTCACCAAGAAGAAAGAGTCTCCAATAAAACAGTCATTCTCTCGCGGATGAAGTGGCTTATCAGCAAAGGGGTCCGGGTGACAACACCATTCTTCAACTAGAGCTCCCCAGTTCTCAGTTGGCAAGGGGAGCACCCTGAGAAGCTTCCTAGTGGAAACAGAAAACTGTTTTTTTCAGAGCAAAATAGAAAGGCAACATTTCTTAAATCAGCATGAAAGATTAAAAAAAAAATTAACCACATTGCTTGCAGTGTTTATTTCTCCCTCTGGATTACAAAAGTATATACACACACTATAGACAATTTTGAAAATACAAAGAGGTTTCAGACAAACAAAAACCACCCTTTCTTATCACCCAAGGACAAATAACTACTTTGTATATGGTGGTATGTTTCCCTGACATCCTTTCAAGGGATAATAGTTGTATACACACATATAAAGTCTGAGATCAGAGGATATACACAAACTGTATGCTGCTTTCATTGTTTTATTTAGTTATATCATGATATTATATCATGATTCTTAATGACTCCTTTCTATTTCATAGGAATGCCAAAACTTTTTAGATTATTCCCTCAGTTAGATATTAAGTTTTGAATTTTTCATTATCAACAACCTTGTATGAACATCCTTATTAGAAAATTTGTGTATATACCTGATTATTTACTTGGGGAAATAATGTTGTGTGAGATTACAAGTAAAAATGGTATGCATATTTTAAACCCAATACCTGTATTGGCAAACTGCTTTCCAGAAAGGCTATAACCAATCTATAATTCTTCCATTTACCTTCTTCAAAATTGAATACTATCATTTTTTCATGTAATGGGTGAAAATGTTTTCAATTTGCTTTAATTGACAATTCTTTAATTACTGGTGTGATTGAACTGACTTTTAAATTTATTGATTACTATTTTTCTTCTGTGAATTGTGATCAATGATTATTTTCCAATGAAGTATTAGTATATTCTTATTAACTTGTAAAAGTATATTCTATATTAAGAATATTATCCTTTGTCTATCATCTGTGACAAGTATTTTGTTCAGTGTTATCGCCTTTTAAATTGGCTTAGATATCTTAAATTTCAAATCACCTAACGCTTTCTTTTATGATTTCTCCCACTACTATTTTTTTAAATCCTCATCCCAGGATATGTTTATTGATTCGAGAGACAGAAAGAGAGAGAAGGAGAGAGAGAGAAATATCGATCGGTTGCCTACCATATGTGCCCTGACCAGGGATGGAACCTGCAACCTAGGTGTGTTGCCTGACTGGCAATTGAACTTGCAGGCCATGGCTCTCCCACTACTCTTTTTTATAAATTTTTTGCTTTGGAATAATTTTAGATTTACAGAAAAGTTACAAAAATAGTACAGATAGTTCTCATTTACATTTCAGCCAGCCCTCCCTAATGTTAACATCCTACATTACCATGGAAGATTTGTCAAAACTACAGACTTTATCTGGATTTCCCTAGTTTTTCCCCTAATGTTCTCTTTTTCTGTTCCAGGATCCAATTCATGATAACACATTGCACTTAGTCATTGTTTCCCTAGTCTCCTCTGATCTGCAACAATTTCTCAGTCTTCCCTTATTTTCAGGACCTTGAGATTTTTGAAGGGTACTTGTCAGGTATTTTGTAGAATCTCTCTCAATTTGAGTTTGTCTGATATTTTCTCAAAATTAGAGTGAGGTTATGGGTTTTGGGGGAAGCATGCCACTGAGGTAAAGTGCCCTTCTCATCACATCCTATCAGAGGTTACACCCTATTAATATGACTTATCGCTGGTGATGTTAATCTTGACCACTTGGTTAAGATGGTGTCTGCTAGATTTCTCCCTTTGCATACCCTGTTCCTTGAAAGGGAATCACAAAGTCCAGGTCACACTCGAGGGGAGAGAAATTAAGCTGCACTCTGCCATTATTTTTTATACTTAGAACATCCTTATAACTTAGTAACCCCTCACATTAGTTATTTCAAAATCATTTATCTTGAGAAAAACTAAGAAGAGAAACATGCTCAAATTCTTTCTAATGTCTTTGAGCTCCGTGAATGTTTAAAGCACCCTGAATAAGTATTTGAAACATGTGTTTACTAAGAGTCAGTTGTCTTTGATCACAGACCTGTTTATGCCACTTACACACGCTATGTTAGTTACATAATTTAATTAAATATACATAATCTAAGGAAATATGTGTCATTGCTAGTCCTCCAAAAATGAAAAAATTCAAACTAAGTAAAAGCCAGTTGTAAAAAAAAGAAAAAGAAAAGTCACTGGTAGACTGTGGGAGATACACTAGGGAGAAGGAGACAAAGTAAAAATCTAGAAGAATTCTGATAGCAGATTGCTTCCACAGTGTGTAACTTTTCATTTCACTTTAAAGAAACCCAAACTGGAAATTACAGATGATGAACTTTGGATGGCTTAAGTGAAAAAAAGCTACATAACGACAGAGTCATACTCAACAAAAAGGTACTGGTTCCACAACAAAATACTAGTAATGTACATTTGTATGTTTTAAATTAAAATACTTAAGATGCAAATGTATCATTTTATAATGATTTTCCCTTTTCTTTGATTCCCCAATCAACTATGAGTCTCATAAAAGGGCAATTACAATATGGAAGACATTTAATTTAGAACTCCAGAGAACAGAGCAAAGAACAAGAAAGGATGATTTGTTATGATTTAGTATAATGAAGGATGTTCCCTTTCAAATCAGGAAATGCTGCACCACTAGCATTATGCAAGCTGCTGGGCCTGTTAAAAACATTAAAAGCAATTCTTTTAACATACATTTTCTAAAAGTCTACTATGAATCAGGCATTCTGCTGATAAAAAATATTAATACATATAGTCTCTTCTCTCAAGGTACTCATGTTCTAGTAGGAGGTACAGACCTATAAACAAACAATAAAATAATAATATAATAAATGCTCATAACAGAGTAGTGGTTGTAAATTCTCGTGGGGCAGCGGTGGAGGAGGGGCCAGCTCAGCCTCCTTTGAAAATCTGATGAAAGTTTTATAGCCCCTTGAAACACACATTCCCACATGCACATAAAATTGATGTATTACTTTAGGGGATTCATTCATGGATTTACAAAACCAATCCCTGAACTCAGGGCAATATATACAAAGTGTAAGGGGAGTAGAGTATACATGGACTGCAGAGAAGAGGTAACATCTGAGCTGTGACCTTTGAAGCATAAACAGGAGTTCCTTAGGGCAATGGAAGGAATTAAGGGCGTCCCTCGCTGGAGGACACAAAGTGAAGATGGCTCCCTCTCTGTTTAACTTACCACTGTATTCCTAGTGTCTGGCTCAGTGCCTGACTCACAGTGTAAGCTCTTAAATATTTGTTAAAGGAATGAACAAGTATATTTTGATAACTTTAATATGCGAGGCCCCTGGCTAGGTCTGTTGCACACTGGGATGAAAGGGTTAACAAATCTTTTCTTTTGCTTCTTGGGAATCTGACCTTTGGTTTAACCACCTAGCTCTGTTACCCTGGAAACCAAGTAGATGGTAGGCATCAATTACATTGCTAGGGAACACTGCTTATGGTAAAAATGATCCTTGGTGGGTAAATTGCATCTGGACTGGGAGGAAATATGAATGAGCTCTAAAAATCTGATAAGGATGCCATGCTTTTGACTTTCCTGAATGCGGTGCTTTGTGGGGAACTGTGCCAAAGAGTTGCTACAGCAGATAATGGCTGCCTACCCTGGGAAGGGCACGAGGCTTCTTCCCTGGGTAGCTCCTGCACCTGCCTGATGTGGATCTTGAGCTTTGTACCTGGAACCATGTCATAAAGGGAGTCTAGAGTCCTTATACGGGTATATAAGCTGTCACTTGTTTGAAGTGCTGCAGGGCCCCTGCCGAGAGGAACTCCTGATGTTGCCCTGCTGGCAAGAGATGCGGTCTTTGGTGCTCCTGTGAGTCTGCATGTTTGGTGAAACTTAAGAAGACCTCTGGTGGGCACCACACACAACTTTTCCACGTAATGCTTACTACAACTCTGTGAGATAAGAATTTGCATCTCTGCGTTACAGGGGAAGAAGGGCAGGCTCAGAAATGCTAAATAGTCTGTACAAGTTCACAGAACCAGAGGTGATAAATGAAGGCAGGATCTTACCCTAAGTTTTCATGGCTCCAAAACTCAACTCTTTTCCTTGGGATAGATTCCCTCCTCTGGCACTGCAGAATATCAGTAAAGCACACCAGGAAGGTGGGACAGTGGCACACTGTGCGGGGTGTTACATACTAACCTAAGGGGCAGGGACTTGGTTCTACAGATTGGTGAGAAGCCTTACAGAATTTCAAACAGGGATGTGATGGGTCAGATTTGAATTTTCACAAAGAAGAAGAATAATGCAAACAAAAGTGCCCATATATAGTGGGAGTTAGACCTAAACAGGCTCCTAGATATTCTCCATCACTAAGATTCTCTGTCTCTTAACGTTTTGCATGTTGTCCCAATAGATCCTCAATAAAGTGCAACAGACAGCTATGTCAAAATCTCATACATGATCACAGAAATTAAACTGCACCAAGATATACAGAGATCTGGGAAACTTGATGTACATTAGCACAAAATGTGGTATTTCAAACTTAACTTGACCCCATATCACAGTGAATAAATGTTATAATATATCCTATTACATGTACATAGGACCTCAGGAGTAAGAAAGTAACTAATTCACATGTCATTGTAAAGATAAAAGTGTTTGTACAGCAGAATTTTTCTGACACTTTGAAAAAACATGAAACCTTCAAGACCAAAAGGTATATTTTAATTACAGCTCTACTGAAAGTATATATATTGAAAACTGAAACTCTGATCTCATCTACTTCCCAGGAGAACCTTCAAAATAAAAGATATCTTTTTTTCACAGTAGTTTTAAGGTAAAAACTTGCAGAAGCTCAGGAAAAGAGTTAAATGATCTCTTGAATGTTCTCTCAGCTTAAGATTCTGAGATAAACAACAACTTGTTTATAATAAATTAAAATTTGCTAGTTATTTTAATCCATCTCAAGCATAAGCTATTTGGTAAAATAACTTAAAACAGACAATTTCAATAAAAATTGATTGATGATGTTTATTTAAAAATTAAACATATAGACAAGAAAATGAAATGCCTTTTACCTTTAAAATCAACCATTAACCAGTGAAATAACAATGATAACAACATATGGCTTTAACAGATTGAATTACAACCAAGTGGACATTAAAAATTTTAAGAATAACATCAAATATCTTAAAGCTCAAAATACAGCTGCCGTAATTTAGACGGATTCAGCCAGCATTGCCCAACTGGTAGGCTCCAAATCCTATGAACCTGGCTTTGTGCTTTAGTACCATGCTGCACGTAGTATGATTAGACCCATAAAAGCTTAATCATTTTATTCCAAAAGTTTGCACAAAATTACCGATGATCCAGTTTGTGCCTGTGCTCTTCTTTCACTTCTTTGTTCTCATTCATGGAAAAGTGCCTGAACTCACAGGAGTAATTATTTTTAGACTACAATTATAGCTGGTCTGTCAAGCAGACCAATCAACTGGTTGGATATTCTGGCATCTCTTACTATTCCCAGAAAGTCCATTCCGAATGTTTCCTTCTGGAATGTCGATGCTCTCATGAGCCGCCGAGCTGACACCGAGCTCTGCTGGTGCAGGCGGAACAGACAGGGCCCGCCCGGAGACCTCATGAGAACGTTCGAGTGGCCTGAAAATCAAAAGGCGTGTGTTTGAAAGTCTAGCCAGCTGATGTCATTCAAGTCTGATATGAATTTATTTCTAGAAAACATAAATTCCAAACACAATGACCATTCAGCTGTTTGTGAGACTATTCACAAAGAGGTAAATTTTGTTATTGTTATTGATTGATATTAAGGCCTGTTAGTGTCAACAACAGTATAAAAAACGTTGTACATGTTCAGACAATTTTTATAGAAAAACTCTGCTGAACTAGTAAAAATGCATATTGGAAAATTTTATTATAAAGACACAAAGCAGTATTTGTTTTCAAGTATCCAAAACAAATGGCTAAGAACATGTAATCCTAAATAAAGAAAGAAGAATATAGTGCTTAGTTGATTTCATGTACCCTGATACTAATAAGTATTAAAAGCCATTAATAAGTCTTAATAGGTTAAATAGTCCCGGGCACCTTACTTCTATAATTTGCTTGACATGGGGGGTGGGGGGTGGGATAGCATTAGTCTCGCAGAATGCAAATTACATGAATCACAGAACCCAGGCACAACCTTATGAGGTTCACGAATCGCAGAAATTTTCATGCTGGCAGGTCTCATAGGTTTATCTAAGCCAACTTCCTAATTTTACTGAAGAAGAAATTGAGGCCCAGGGAATTAAAGTGACTTGTTCCCTTGTCCTGGCTGCTGTGACTTAGTGGATTGAGCGCTGGCCTGTGAACTGAAAGGTCAGCGGTTCAATTCCCAGTCAGGACACGTGCCTCGGTTGCGGGCCAGGTCCCTAGCTAGGTGTGTGCGAGAGGCAGCCAACTGATGTTTCTCTGCCTCTCTCTCCCTTCCTCTTTATAAATAAATAAATGAATGAATGAATGAATAAATAAATAAATACAATCTCTTTCTAAATAAAGAGTCTTGTTCCCAGATAATAAAGCTAGCTGGTCAGTAGATCTTAAGTCTGCTCCAATCCTCCTATTGGAGGAGCTCCCAGAGCAGATAAATCAACATATGCCAAGGTGGCTTCCTGGTAAAGATGTCTATAATTAGTTGATTTTGTTACAGCACATACAAGCCTGTTTTTGAAATACCGAAATACATTTGCTTTTATTTTCTACTTAACCAGAACAGAAGATGCCCTTATCACTGCATAAAATAGATAACTGAGGGAGAAACGGTAAGACCATTCGGCTCATGCACACAGTCAGTATGGAATCCTAGTGCAGGTACTGGAGGAATCAGGCTTTTCCATATAACAAAGTCACAGAGCATACCGCCTGAGGGTGAAATGTAAGCTAAGTCTTAAATCGCCTACTCAGGATTTCTGTGTTGTTCAAAGGGCATACACACGCCACACGCACATATGATAGGAAAATGGCTCTCGGGTAACCTTGCTTAAGTGAGGCAAGGGCTAAGTCAAGTCCAATGTTTATCTTCTCGGAAAGAAAAGGGAGAAAGGTGGGTCATTTCCCTGGCACGCCTAAAAAAGACAGTCCTGAATAGAAAAGATTGGAAACGCTAAACAAGGTAATTTGCTAGTTTGTTAATAAGGCCAATTATGGAAAAAGGAGTGTGGAAGGCATCTACAGCACCAATTGAAAAGGGCTTGTTGAGCACTAATATTCTATGTATTACAGCCTTTAACTCTTTCCACAAGTTTGGAAAATAGGCCTTTTTATATCTAGTTAAGGAAAAGTTGACTTCTGGGTATCTACCCCAAAAATTTAAAAACATGTATTCTTAAAGACATAGGCACTGCTATGTTCATTGCAGTATTATTCACAGTAACCAAGACATGGAAACAACCTAACTGTCCTTCAATAGATGATTTGATAAACGAAATGTGGTAGATACATACAATGGAATAGTACTGAACCATAACAAAACATGAAATACTACCATTTGTGACAACATGGACGGATCTTGAGAATAACGTGTTAAGCGAAATAAGTCAAATGGAAAAGGACAAGAACCACATGACTTCACTCATATGTGGGATATAAAACAGAAAGCAAGAAACAAACTCATAGACACAGACAACAGTATGAAGGCTACTAGAGGGAAAGAGGGATGGGAGGAGGATGAAGAGGGTAAAGGGGGTCAAATATATGGTAAAGGAGGGAGATTAGACTATGGGTGGTAAGCATACAATGTAATATACAGATGATGTTTTACAGAATTGTATACTTGAAACACATGTTATTAACCAATGTCACTCCAATAAATTTAATTTAAAAAAGAAAGAAGCAGCAGCTGAGCTGATATGGACAGGCTCCCCAGCTACTAAGTGGTGAAGCTGGGGTTCAAACCCAGGTCCCACTCTCCCACTCCCACCTCTCCGCTACACGGCCCCCTAGTGGTCAGGATTAAGGAGAGGCAATGCTGTTGTCTTTCAGTGTTAGCCTCTAAATTCTCCTATGTTCTCAATCCCACAATTATAATAAGGACTGACACCAAACAGAAGACACAGTTCCTGAAGGAAAATGGGGACTACAGATAAAGAGTTTTCATATCCATCACTCTTTTCCAATGAAACACAAATGTAAGTCAATAATGAACGAGCATATCCTTTACTGCAAGCAGTACCGGGAAATACTGTTAACACTGCATTTCAGTTGTTCCTTCTGTAACTGCTAAGTCACTTCATTGTTGTATAGGCATGCGTGTTGATGAAACTTCACGTGAGAATTAAACCAAAGCCTGAAATAGACTGGGAAGGAAAACTTTCTTGGTTAAACTACAATGTAAACTGGGATCCTCTCGACCTCTCAGGCTACACAAAGTGAGCCTGTCACAGAGTACATGCTCTGCAGTAACTTCAGCCCTTCGATAACCTGAACAAGGACATTCCCCTCTCCTTTACAGATTGAGAGTCACCTCATTTCTTACCCAAGATAATCACTCGGAGGATGCTCTGTTCACAACCTCCCGCTTCCACTAAGGTACCTTTCTGCTATCTCATCTACTTGAGACGTTGCCAGGAATCATAAAGCAAGCAAGAGAGGGTGGCAAAAGGCCAAAATAAACACCCTAGCATTTATTCAATTCAGCCCAGCAAGAATTTATTGAAAGCGCACGGTTCGATAGGAATGGTGCCTGATGCTGGCAATGATGGTGACGATGGTGGTAAGAGTAGTTACAACAGCAGCTACCACACACTGAATGCTTACCACGTGCCAGACTTGGCTATGAACACTTAAACTCATTAGAGCCTCCGAACAGCCCTAGTAGGCAGCTCCTATTGTTATCCAGATTATTTGCAATAAGGAAGCTGAGGCAAGGAGGGCTTAAGTTAACTTGCCCAGGGTCACGGCTGGTAAATGGTGGATGCAAACTCAGGCTGTCTGGCTTCTGAGTCTGCACTGCTAGCCACGACAGTAACCTACTCTCTAAATATGAGTACAGATATGGGATACAGGGGTCAATATGACCATCTCCACCCCTGGAACCTACAGTTTAACCGGAAGGGTAGACAAATAAACCTCAGGGGAGCATATAAATCAGCCTAGTGTTCAGGGAAGGTTCCCAGCAGTTGATGCCCTGTGGGCTGAATTTAGGAGCTAGCCAGAGGGAGGGGAGGGTACAGGCTGCATTCCGAGGGAGAGTGCTCAGTAGGCCAGTTAGGGTGGAGAAAGGCATGGAGAGGTTGGTGGACAGAGGCAGGCTGAGCGGTGCACAGAATGTGTGTAAATAAAGGTGTGTTTTGGGAGGCAAGGGAAAAGGTTGGGGGGAAACGGCTAAAACATGACGGTGGAAAGGACCTAGCATGGTATGCTAAGGTGTTACAAAACTTACCTTGAATGATAGGGAAGGGTTTGAACAGGGGAGCCAGCTGCATTTGGGATAATAATCCCTCAGGAGCATGGAAGTGAGGAGAAGAGAGCGAACCTAGAGGAAGGCTACGCAGATAAGGAGCAGGCAACAAAAGCTGTTAGGTGAGGAGACAGTAGCCTCCCCACAGGTAGGAGCACTGGGGTGGGAGAACGTGGCCTCACAAGAAATGCAGGGAAGGAAGCAGCGCATGTACCCGATGACTGACTATACATGGGGGACAGGAAGGAACCCAAGGAGACACCAGCGGGATTCTACCTTGAGGGTGCAGGCAGAGGCGTGGCCTGCCCTGAGACAAGCAGCCCTGGAAGAGGAGCAGGACCCAGATATGGAGAGGGATCCACTCACGTGTAAGTCTCAGGCACTTGTCTCAGAGAAATGCACCTATGGGAGAGCTCTACACTGTTTTTCATAACTACTGTTAACAAGAATAAAGTTTTCGACAGTCTTTCCAGCTTATGAGTGATCAGAAGCTGTACATTCAGTGGGAAGGGTTTGTGCCCAAGAAACGAGGAGGCTGACAGGAGGAAGGCAGCAGATGGGAAAATAATGAAAAGAGACCACTTGGGAATGCAAAGGGTACGGCAAAGGGCCCTTTCCGTCTCGGTGGGGTAATCACAGCGCATCGCGAGAACAGGTTATAAGGTTAACCTAGTCATCAAGAAAAGGTTAATTTGTGTTCTCTATATGCTCTGCTTTAATAACCTGATTATCTTGGATTCCAAGATAATTCCAAGATAAAATCCAAAGGAAATGGATTTTAGAAAGGCACTAATAGAAATAGTTCAAATAAAAAGTTGTGCTGCAAAAGCTTCTGTTATTTAGAAAATTCACTTAAAGTGGAGAAGAACCTCATTCACCAATATGCTAGGTAAAACATGCAATAGGGTCCATGTCTTTTTTCAAAAGAGAGATGCTTCGGTGATCAGCAGACTCTTCCACCAAGATAATCCTCCCTCCCTCAAAGCCAGCATCCTATTGTTCAGATGTGTCACCCAGGGAAGACCTCACCGCTCTGTGATTGCTGGAGAGTTTTATAGTTGGTGTTGTTCAAAGTGACATTTAGTTGGCTCTCATTTTAAGGCCATATACTGTTCCCTCAGCAATTACTTCAAAAAATTTGATAGGGAAGGGAAAACCATTGCCAGGCATAGAATTAACCACTGTTAAATACATTCCTTACCTGTCCCTTATCACGGCTTCACCGCAGGACTGGCAATAAAATGTGCAACAGTCTTCGGCGTGTGAGCTGTGATTAAACATTGAAATCAGTTCTAAAGGAAATCAACAAAACAGACATGTTAGAGGTTTGGGACAAAGAGGTCAACATATTTATAAGAGTTTAATAGCCACAATAAATCGCCATCCATAAGTACTGTTCATGATCTACACATTTAATTAGTATTATCTGATGACTCAACCAGAAGTAAATATTGTGAAGTATTTTCAAAAACAACAGATTTTGCTAAGTGTTTCAGAGCTGGGTATTGCCCCAGATTGTTCACGTAACATCCTGTGGTGTTAGATCCCTCATTCCATAACTACCAACATTCAAGATGAGGGAACGGGGCAATTTCTTTCACTCAGGCTAACGACACAGAGCTTCGCCACACTCAGCTTTCTTCTGCTACGTCTGAGGTGTAGTTTTTCATCAGTGTGACTGCTGGTAAATAAAGCTCTTAAATTTAAGTTTAATTTGATTTAAACAAGATTTATATCCCACTCTAGCATATTACTAGTATGTACAAACAAAATGAATCTTGAAACTGGTCTTTATTGGACAGGTTCCTGAGAACGGAATGGCTCCTAAGAAGAATTCAATCTTCCAAGAGCAAAACTCGATTTCTGATTAAAGCTGTGGAAAAACATACATTTTCCACATTATGTGAAGCGCAGCATAAGGCAGTATGTTCGCTTAGTTTCCTTTATTTTATTCATGAAGAAAAACATTTTTCATTCCTCCCACCCCCGCAAGAAAAGCACACACACAGAAATGTGTCTATTTAAAAAAATCTAAAGAAATGAGGTCATGTCCTTTAGAATCACACAATTTAGATTTGGTTTATGTTAATCTGCATGTATCACAACATTAAGTAGACCAGGGTAGGACATGCAGAATATCCTATCCAACCCAGTAAACAAATTTTCAGTGAAACACTTCCCTCTGCTGGTCACCCAGCATGGTCCTCTGGCTCAGGCTCAAGTCAGGACTTCCTGACACAGGGGCATCCTAAAGCTGGTGCTGTGTCAGAATTTATGTTCCACGTAAGGGTCAGGATTAGACCCAGGGCACATTCAAAACAGTACAACGGTATGTTTACTACAGCCCTTAGGTGAAAGTGCTTATAGTCGGAAAGTCAACTTTTTAGAAAGCCCAAATCACAACTGAATGCTAAAAATTTCAAAACTCACTTCCTACAATACATTCTGATTCAAGTTTACATCAGTATGCATCTGATATTTATTCATTCAGCACCTATTATGTGGAAAGCACTAAAGCAATTAAGCACTAAGGACTCTATTTTGCATACCCCTTTCATGCCTGCAGAACAGGCCTTTGAAAGCTTTCCTTTTCAGATTATTTGAGTAAAATATGTTTTAAAAATATAAAGAAACAGGAGACTAATGAATGCAAACAATATGTAAACCAACACACAGAGGTCAATTTATTTTGTCCTCCAGTCAAAGCTAAACAATAATGTTTGCAGATTTAAAATTTTTTTTAAATAATTCAAGTTTTGCCATTTGTGTATTAACTGTTACAGAATCTGGGTAGGCAATATGCCAATTCTGAATCTGAAGGGTCTCCACACCTCCTCAGGACGGGACCTAAAGTCATGGTCCCAGGGAATTAGCAGATCTGAAACCAGCTCACTGTGGCTTTCACGACTGTCTTTTCCCAAGTTATACACAGACAAAACAGTTCCTGCTGTGGCTGCTATTATTGTTCATCACTGCCAAAGAGAAGGTGATGACTTGACAAGGGCCAGACTTCCAAGGCTTCTTCCCGGAAACACCGCTCCCTCTGCCTACTACGAGGTAGACTCTGGGAGTCTATTTAGTGCGTTCCCCATCTTGGCGTCTCATTCTTCTTTCCCTGAATATTCCACCTGTCATTCTTAGTGTTTATCTTATACCAAACACTGTTTAATCTCCATGGCATTTCTTTTCCCTATCTCTTATCCCTAAAACCAACTCTACCCAACTCAGACTAGTTACTCATCAATCCAGGACTTGAGCAAAATTACTCTGCAGCAAAAAAGGTGTAAACTCCCTCTATCTTCTCTTTCCTTTGAGAAGCCAGCAGAGACTCAGGGGAACTGAAATATGCTCCCATCTCTGAAATGGCCCTTCGAAACAATCCGGCTAACCCCACATCTAGGCTCCATGCAGCTCAGATGAAAGGGTTAGTAAAAATAAGGCAGCAATGAAATCTAAGGGCCCTGCTGGAAAAATTAATCTTCTTCTCTGATAATGAGCTTAGTATCAGTCTGTTACAGCCTTTGTTTCCCATTTTTACAACATTTTAATCCTCCAAATTATATTACTTACATGGAAAGCGATGAGATAAACCAATCATTTTATTCAATAAATTATTCTGAGAAACACTTCTGTCATACTGAATCAATGTGCCAGTAACAAAATATTGGACATCTGATAGACATAAGAACAATCAAAGTCATATTATACATCAAACTCAGTTTCAGAATCGTTATTTGTACTGTTCTATTTAAAAATAGCTCTACATGGATAGGATCATTTCTGTCATTCTGATCAAATATCGCCTCCTCGGCCTGGCTGGTATGGCTCAATTGGTTGGAGCATAGTCCCTTAACGGAACAATTCCCAGTCAGGGCACACACCCATGTTGTCGGTTCAATCCCTGGTTCAGGCGCATATGATCCACAGTCCAAACGATGTTTCTCTCTCACATAGATGCTTCTCTCTGCCCCTTCCTCTCTCTCCAAGAACAATGAAAAAATGTCTTTGGGTGAGGATTAAAAAAAAAATTGTTTTTTTTAAAATCACCTCCTCCAAGTGGTATTCCCTGACCACTCACCACCACATCGACCCAACCCCAGATACTCCCTATCCCATTAATCTGCTTTATTTAGCCCATAGGGCTATTTTCTGTATCCAAGTAATTAATCTGGTCATTATCTATTCCCACTCATTAGAATGTAAGCACCTTGAGGGCAGACTTCACTTTTGTATCCCTAAAACCTAGATCATGCCTAGCACATAGTACAAGGTAATGTTCATTGAATTAATGAATTTTTATGAAATGCTTTAAAATAAACTAGATCTTGTACAAACTGTCTGACTGACTCTTCATATTGGCTCTGTGAGCCATATAATTTTATAACTAAAGAGACAAAGCAGGGGTATGGGAAATCTTTGCACCTTCTGCTCAGTTTTGCTGTGAACCTAAAACTGCTCTAAAAAAAATAAAGTCTATTGGGAGGGCACTAAACCCCCCCCCCCCCCAAAGAAACAAAGCCCTAGAAAGGTTAAGTGGCACATTCAACTCAGAGCTGGCAAAGAACCTAGATCCTCTCGACCTCCAGCTCTCTCTGTGCAGCCAATAAGCAGTGATTTTCACCTGGGAAAAGTTCAACTTTTTAAAGGAAAAATCACCTTTGATTTATGATGAAATAGTTAATGCCGAAATAGGAGTGCTAGCATTACATACTTGTGCTGAAATCCGCCTGCACTTGCAGCCTCAGGTGCAGTCCATCTCCAGCCACATACTGCAGCCCACGGCTAGAGGAAGGTACAAGCCTGACCTCTGCTGGAAGCCAGAGCTCTGTGCAGCCTTCAGGGGTTTTCATCTGAAGGAAGGATGGAGTTATAGAGATATCCATGGGCATGCCTCCTCCTTTTGGCTCTCTGGTAATAAAAAATATAACACACAAAAAATTATTTCTCATTGCTGAACACCACATGAAAAAAGAAACAAAAGTGGGCAAGGATCTCTCTGTGCCTCTCCAATAAGGGCCCTAAAGTTAACTATTCCAGATAAATAAGTGAGCCCATGGAGGTGGGAGGCAACCAGTCTATACTAGACTTAGATCAGGTCAGAGCACTTTACACTATTACTGTAACATGAAAGTTCTGGGACATATATTTTAGTCTTGCTTCTTTCTTACAGTAATAATGCACTTAAAAATGTGCATTTCTTCATTGATAATGATCCTGAGTCCCAACTGCCTCTTCTGTCTTAGAGCTTCCCCGATCTGCTCCAGCCCGGACCGTCCTGGGGATGCTGCCAGGACCGTTCTGTCTGCACGGCCTGCCATCCTATTTCCTCATGCCCCCGACTTCCTCACACAAGTCTCCCCAACTTCAGCTTCTTCAAACCAGCACAGTGTAACACTGGCCTGTCAAATGTCATGCACTTGTTCTTCGAAATATTTTTGGAAAGAGAATTTCACAAGACGGCATAAGACAGTGGCTTATTTGTCTCTGCATCTCTTGAAACTAGCATGGTGTGTACATTCATTCACTCACTCACTCAGTCATTCATTCAAACCATCTTTTGTGAGTTCTATAATGTGTCAGGTACTGGGAATATAGGAATTAACAATATATTTTCTTTGGCTTCCTCCAGGTAAATAAACAGGAATGATCAAGGGATCAATGGAAATTATACTGTACTTATTCCTGACAAATACAGGGTACTACGGAAACACACGGAGGGATGTAGTGACAGATCGAGCACTAACTAAATATTATTTGAACAATGAACGGATGAGTGAATGAAATAGTCCTGTTTCTGAGAACAGCATTACAATGTTTTACTTATAGTACATTCAAGTATTGTTATTTGATATACTATACGGGATTTTGATAAGGAAACCCAGATTATGTGAAATAAAAGGTACAGAAAAAAAACCATATTGGCAATAATAAGAATAAAAAAGTTAAGAAAATCTAGTGAATATGAATAGCAGGTCATAAAGAGTAAAACACAGTCCCAGTCCACCAGGATCCTTAAGTACCGAGGCGGGACACACACACGCACAGACATGATCCTCCCATGCAGCTGAAATATGCATAGCGCTCCAGCAGGGGGCGAGGCACCCTGATGCCCTCTGAAAGCAGACAGCGGGTGCAGGCTACCCACGTCGTGTCACCTAGCTTCAGAAAGTGGGACATCTGCATGAGTGTCATCTAAGTACAGAGGTCATGCCATGTGTTAAGGTCTGACTCTTGGTTAGGCCTCTTAATTTGCCTTAGAAAATCTTCAGACTATCTTCTGGCTTGTTTCTTTCGAAAGCATGTGGATCTGCACTTAACTGGCAATACAGAATATCAAAACCCCAAATCTTTTCCCAAGTCAAAAGTTCAGTTTGTTTAAGAATTCAATTTATTGGGGTGACATTGGTTAATAAAATCATACAGGTTTCAGGTGTACAATTCTACAATACATCATCTGTATATTGTATTGTGTGTTCGCCAGCCCAAGTCAAGAAGGCCCAAGTCCTCCCATCACCATTTATCCCCACTTCTCCTTTTTCTGACTTCTCCCACCCCCGTTTCTGGCAAACAAAAGTCTAGCTTTAAGAAATGATGCTTAAGAAATAATAATCTTCTAAAACAGAGGTCAGAAAACTTTTTACATAAAAGCCAGATTATAAATATTGCAGGTTTTGCAGGCCATATGTGGGCTCTGTTGCATATTCTACTTTATGTTTTCCTTTTTTAACAACACTTAAAAAAATGTGAAACCCATTCTTTGCTCACAGGCTGTACCAAAACAGGCCACAGGTTAGATCTGGTCCATGAGCCATAGTTTGCCGACCACCACTCTAAAGATACACAGTTTTTCCACTTTGCTACTTCAGTGATTTTTCAAGTTGGATTTTCAAATCTCCAGTTGGCACTTGGAGCACCCCAAAGGACAATACTGGGTTCCTAACTCCCCACTCCCACGACGTCTCTGGCTTATGGCTCTTCCCCTTACTTTTCCTGAAAAATTAAGCCAATTATGTAGGGTCAAGCAAGGCAGGCATCTATGCAAGGGTAGAACTGCAGTGGCCTGAGAAACCCAGCTGGGTGAGGAGGGCACCCACCGTATAGCCTGAGCTAAGGAGGCCACCCGCCGGGGATGTCAGATCCCAAGAGGGATGAGGAGGAAATGTGAGGTGGGGGGAGCTTGGCAGGGGGTTTCAGAGCCTATCATAGCTCAGACTGCTGTAACAAAATATTATAGATCAGGTGGCTTAAACAACAGACATTTATTTCTCACAGTTCTGGAGGTTGGGAAGTCCAAGACCAAGTTGCCATCAAATCTGGTCCTTAATGAGGGCTCTCTTCCTGGCTTGCAGGTGGCCACCTTCTCACTGTATCCTTAGATGGCAGGGAGAGGAAGCTTTGGTATCTCTTCTTGTAAAGGTACCACTCCTATAATGGTCGCTCCACCCTCATAACCTCAACTAAAATAAGTACCTACCAAAGGCCCCGTCTCTTAATACCATCACATTCGGGGTTAGGGTCCCAACATACAATTTTGAGGGGACATCTACATTCAGTCCAATCAGTCCAAGCAGGTGAAGATAAGTGTCAATCCTGAGTGTGGAGAAGGAAGCAGCAAAGGATGAAGGTAGTATTAGTTATATAGAGGGAAACTGACTATGTGTACCATGAGGATAATGAAAGGGAGATTGTCACTATGGGAGAACAGAGTTACAAAAACGAAAAGGGAGAAAACCAGTATGGATCCTATGGTGGTAGACTAGAATTGGAATTATCAGTGTAAAATTATAGTTTTCAATGTATACAAACAAATACAGTAATAAACATAGATATATATGTATGTATGTGTATGCGTTACAGATACAAATAAATATACATGTACATTCATACATGAACATCAAACATACGTCACACACACACACACACACGTGTGCTCAGTCTAGTTCCGTTCACTAGCACGCTTGGGGGAAGTGACACCTCAGTAGTAATGAGCACACTTTGTGCCCAGATCTTGATTTCTAAAGATCATTTTCCACTTAAAAACAAATGAACAAAAACAAAACAAAGCAGGGTTCCTTAGAAAAATAACTGCATGCAGCCCAGAATAGGAAAAACATGAGATGAGCATGGAATTGCTGTGCAACAAAGTAAAGAGGAAATCAATAAATGATTGGGACACATCAAAAAGACACTGAAATCATCTTAAAGGTTCCACCACTGGCCACGTTTGGTGTAATTTGATTTAAAAAGTAACCACTGTGGAGAAAGAAAAGGACTATGGGTCCATGCTGATGTAAATAAATGAATAAATAAAATGAAAGTCTGATGAGGACAGAGTATTTACATACTATCAAAAGACCTCAAAGTTAATGTGAACTTTAACTGAACAAGTCAAAATTATGCGCCATCTGATAAGATGTAATGAGAACAAAGCATCATTTCTGTGAGATTCCTGCCAAAGATGTATAACCTGAACGTAATTTTAAGGAAACATTAGACAAACCCAAATGAATGGATATTCTATGAAATAACTGGGCTATAAATCTTCAAAAGTGTCAAGATCATGAAAGTCAACGAAAACTAAGGAACTCTGCCAAATTTTTAAAAGACTAAGGAAACATGTCAATGAAATGCACACATGATTCTGGATTCTTTTGCTATTACAGGTGTTATGTAGACCACTGAACAAAGTTTGAGTATAAAATCATAGTAACATATATTTCCCAATTTTGAGGGCTGTATAGTGGTTATGTAAGAAAATGTCCTTATTTGTAGGAAATCCATAGTAACATACACAGGTGTGACAGCAACTCACTCTCAAGTTTGCTATTGATCCAAAACAAAGTTTTTGAAATTCTAATTGTTGGCACCTTTTATAACTTGAGGATTTCTTTCTTCACTATTCACTTGTTTTCTTTCAGGTGTCATATCTTGCTTGAAACTATCCAATAATTTCATGTCTCACCCTGGGTAGCAGCTGATGTCCTTTCAATGGGGTACAAGACCACTGAAAGGTCTTACTAGAGCCAGTTGTTAAAGCTGTAGGCATTTTGCAAACCAGGTGACCTCACTTTGACAGCTTTGACAGCATACATGGTGAAAGTACTTACACCGTAGGAATCGGTAAGTGTTGTAAACCAGGGAGGTTTTGTTTGGTTGGTTGCTTTGTTTTCCAGGACAGCAAGCTGTTAAACATTTACCAGCACACCACTCACTGTACGACCCTTTATTATGTGCTCCACCAGCATACCCACATCTCTCGGAACTAAGCACCCCTTCATCCTCAGAGGACAACAGTCTTCTACCAGGTATCCTATAGTTCAGTACTGTATGTCTTTTAGTTTGTGACTCAGATGTTGCTTTTGCATTTGGAATAATGATTTGTAATTTTTCTCCCTATCTCTTTTTCTATTTTATTTTTTTCCAGGTGCTTATCTGTATTCAATTTAACGTGTATTTTGTGTATTTTCTGCCTACCTCTTACCCACTGCCACCATTAGACTGTAAGCTCCATGAGAGCAAGTATTTTTGTCTTTGCTGTTGTTACTGTTCACAGCTGTATACCCAGCACTTAGAATCATAGTTTTTGGCACCAGAATAGGAATTCAGTAAATATCTGTGATTGAATAAATGAATGGCTAAGGTTTATCTCTGGAATGCTAGGATGTCTAAACATAAATAGATTTTTCTAATGCAATTCTCAGCTATAAAGATTAAAGGAAAAAATATGACTATCACAATACATGAAGAAATTATTATAGAAAATATAAAATCTACTCATGATTAAAACCCTTAAACTAGAAAAGAAAGGAATTATGCAATCTATCAAACAGGTCAGCCAAAAGTCAACTTCATCATACCTAAAGATGAAAGGCTACAAGCATTTAAGATTAGGAACAAGGGAAAAATCAATAATGTAATTTTTATTAACCATAAATTACAACATATAAACTAAAAATTCTAATTAAAATGCGGAAATAGAATGGTTTTTAAAAAAAAAACTTTCACCCAGTATATGCTATAAAAATTTTATATATAAAGACATAGATTGAGGGTAAAGGGTAGAAAAAGACATACCATGCAAACCATATAGTTGACTGATTTCTGAAAAGACACTAGGTTATTTCAACAGAAGAAATGACAGTCTCTTTAACTAATGGCAATGAAACAACTCGATATCCTTATAGAAAAAAAAAGAAAAAGAACTTGACCTCTGCCTCACTCCAAACATAAAAATAAATTTGACATATTCACAGACCTAAATGTAAAAGCCAAAATTATGTTAACTCCTAAAAATAAACATAGGAAAAGACTTTATAACTTTGAGGTAGGCAAAGATTTCTTAAGACATGGAAACAGTAACCATTAAAGAAAAATGCAATAAACTGGGCTTCATTATAATTAATATTTTCTGTTCATCAAAAAACACTATTAAGAAAACATAAAAAGGCAAGTTACAGACTGAGAGAAAACATTCACATACTCATAAGGCATAAATGAAAAAGGTCTTTTCTTTCCAGACGATATAAAGAACTCTTTAAATTCAACAAGACAAACAACCTGATTTTTTAATGCCAAAAATTATAAGATACCTTACAAACGAACATATATTAATAACCAAACAAATGAAAAGGTACTTGATTAGGGAACACAAATTAAAATGACAATCAAATATCACTTTATACCATTAAAGGACTACAATCGAAAAGTCGGACAACACAATGCAGATGGGAATGTGAAGCAACTGGAACTCTCCTTTTCTTCTGGTGAGAATGAAAATGGTACAACCACTTTGGAGAACTGTCTGGTGGTTTCTCATAATCCAGGAGAACCCTGAAGGGCCCCTGTGGTGAAAGGAAATAGGGAGGTGGTTGTTTTGTGTAAGGTTTGGGTTCCTAATAACCCTACAGAGTAAAATGGAATTGGAGATACTTACCTGAACTCATGACTTGCGAGATAGAAGAGAAATAAATATCCCCATTTTACAATTGAAAACAATCACATTAAATTATTCTACCTTTGTGAAGCAGCCAAGATTTGAATTCAGTTCTCATGCAAAATCCCAAACTGCCATACATGTGGCTGAGCGAGAAAGCTAAGCATCAATCTACCTCAGAGTGGCGCTGTGTAATAACATTTACAGGATTTTAACAATTAATTTACTCGAAACGGTGGTCACAGGGGAAGGATCGCATAGTACAAAACATGAAAGACAGAACACTTCTAACATTTTCTTGATTATGTAGCGAATAACAAGTTAAACGTTTTCAGGCTTCTCATTGGAACTCGGAATGTGAATCAAAGAATGGACTCCAGTAAGTCTGCAAACTTTGTTAGTCACTCATTGTACTAAACACACGTTTTTAACGACTGTGTCAGTTTTCCTGCATAGAACAGTTTCGGGAGGGGGGGAAACGCCCACCGACTTTATTTACAAAACAGGAAGCTCTCACTTGGGAACTGATCCTATATCCTATAACAAGGGTCCGAAAAGAGGTAGAAAACGTGTTCCCGCCTCCCCTCCCACCCTACACTGTTTTATTGGAAACACCGGGCACTACCATCGGTGTTTCACATCAGTGATCCTCAAACTTTAATGTGTATTTGAATCCTGGTAAACGGGTTAAAATGTATATAAGCTCTGATTCGGCAGCTCTGTTGTGGGTCTGAGGCTGCATTTCTAAAAAGCTCCCAGGTGATGATGAGACTGGCGGGGCGGCGCCGGGGGGACTATAGGAGAGGCTGCACTCCACTCGGAGTAATCAAGAGATCTCTAAGCAACTGGAAAGAAATTTTAAAAAAACCATCCTTCCTAGGGAGGCGGAGACTTTCTGAGTAGCAGAAAAGCAGGCACTGCGCCTAGGAGCCCACACTCCCAACCCCGACCTTACGGCCTTACCCCAGGATCACAAGTGCGCTCTGCAGCCGTCTCCGTACCTCCAGGAACACGCGCGTCTCTACCGCCACCGCCATGGCGGGCACCCAGCCGGAGATCCTCGCAAACCCGAACCACCAGGGCTAGGAGCGCCAATACACGTGAGGCCGGCGCGGAAGCTGCACTAGGGGATTTGGCGGCGGCGGCGGCGGCACGGGACTCCTGGACCCGAACGCTGGTCTGAAACAGTCAGCCAGCCCACAGCGCCATCTGCCGGACGGAGAGCGCGCCGCCTCGATGACTCGATCCAGCCGGGAGTGGGCCTTTTCAACTCACGTTTTGGGTCTGAGCGCTATGAAGGTGCGCAGACAGACCCAAACTGTCCGCCCACCCTGCTTCTTATGGGCATGACCTGATACGTTAGTCTCCCTGGAAATGACCTTAAAAATCAGACTCGGTGTGTATTCCTTTGGCTAGCGTGGATACGGTCGAGGCGGGAACAGAGGGAGATGATGGATGGAGGCAATAGAGGCAGGCTGTCCCCCTGGAGGCCCGAGAGGGGAATTTTCCACCCCAAATCCACTTTATTTTCTTTTTGTGTTTTGTTTTGGTTTGTTTTTATGAACTATGATCTCATTTTTATGAGCTATGATCAGTCGGTCCTTTGGTAGATCTCCTCTGTCGGAGGCCGCAGATGTCCAGGATAGACTTGACATTGCTTCTCAGGTTAGGCACGATCACTCTAAGCTGGAAACAGTTGCAAAAATGTAAGTTTTCTGTTCCCCATGCAGAATAGAGTGTGGTAAAACCAGTAAGGTGAATCACAGGATTAGCCATTCCTATAACCTTTGAAATAAGGAAAAGGAGAATGATTCCATGTGTATTCACTATTTGCTTTTGCAAAAGTAAAAACTGACTCAGAAAAATCTTAATTTTATTACTACCAGAAGATAATTTTGGAAAGTTTGATAGTAACTTTATACCTTACATTATAAGTATTTATACTGTAAATATTATACTGTAAATACTTATAATGGGACATATTAAAATTTAAGGCCACACTAGCATTATATGGAGAATTCTTTAAAAACAAGAGGCTGTTAGCTTTTAAAAACAAGAAGAGTGAATGCTTGTATACAGAAAAATGGTATGTTTATTGATGGCCTACTTTATCATTTCAAGGTCACAATCACCATACACCAAACATTCATCTGAAGATTTTCCAAATAAATAATAAAGCTACTTTCCTAGAGACACTAATTTAAGACAATTTTTCTAAAATTGGTATTTGGAATTTTAAAAGTTTATCATATTGCTTCACAAATTTCTTTATCCACCACAATGACTCAACAACGCAGTTAAAAGATTAAGTTTACTGTTATTCCATCTCAAATAATGGTGTTGAAAGGTGATGATTTCAACTCCTCATATCTTTCCACCTTTAATTCTCAAGGCTATTTAAGTGCTTAAATACTGACATATTGGTGTTTGATTATTATTAAAGACTATTACATTTTTATACAGTCATATATTCAGGAAAAAACTTCATTTTTTGACGCTACGGTTTAGGCAAAACTGTGCAATCCTCCTTGTAGTAACTATGTGATTTAGAGAGTTCTAGACTGAAACAGTCCGAAGCTGATCACTATTTGTCTCCCAACCTCACAAGTCTAACGTCTCTGAGACACAAGATCTTCATAAGGAATACAGAGGATTTAAATTATACTTAAATATAATAAATATAATGAAAGCTAGCTGTTTCCAATTACTAGCATCCCTTCAAACTCTCTATTAGGGTAGGGCTGGCGCTGGCGAGGTGAAAACACCTGCTGCTAGAAAGGAACCCCTTTCCGGGCCCACTTCCGCAGTTGGTGGCCCTGGCTGCTTCCCTGAAGGTCCGCTTGAGGGCGCTGTGGCGACAACTAGCGTTGGAGACGACGAAAGGACCGGGGGCGAAGATCGAGGTCGTCGACGTCAACGCCGGCGTGGGCGTGGGCGCCCGCGCGGTGCATGTTGGGAGCTGTCACTAGGCCCTCCGGCTTTCGGCCTCGGTGTAGCTGCCGCGGTTGCCAGGAGAGCGGCGCTGACGGGGAGCGGCCGAGCCGGCAGCAGGTAACAGTGTCCCCGCCCCCAAAGCGATCGCGAGGCCGGCCGCTGGCCCAGAGCGGCTTCCTCGGCCTGGTATGTTCTGGAGCCGCGGGGACATCCGCGGGTCAGGTTGCTGTGGCGTTGGGGGTGTTGCCGCCCTGGCCCCGCCTGATGCCGCGGAGCCGGCTGGCCATCCTCAGGTTTCCGGGAAGCGGGAGCTGCGAGGGGACCCGCGGGCTGGAGCCGGGCGGAGGCTGGAGGGAGTCCCGGGCCAGATGACCGCAGGCGTGGCCGGGCAGTCCGGTGGATGATCCCGAGCCTCCAGCGCTGGGGCCGAGAAGTGCGCAGTGTTGGAGTGGAGGTCGCACCTGTGTGATAAAGGCATGCGGGGTTACCTCTTTGTTGGCAGAATCAAGGCATCGTGTAGTATCATTAATTTGTTGGGCTGTTTAAATATAGTGATACGAATGCCAGCCATAGTTAAAGGTCCTTGTGGGGGTTGGAAAAGAGTGCAGAAGTTTATTAGAGGAAGTCAGATTAAGTCATAAGGAAGTTGTTAACAATGATCACCTTTGATTCGCAAAGCTTTTGAAGTTGCAACATGCAATAATTACTTGTTCCGTCTCCATTCCTCTCCCCTACCCTGAGGTGGAGGGTAGTGGCACACAACTGTACCTTTTAAAAAACTAATTAAATGGTGTTTTGATTAGTCTTACGTTATTTTAGAGTTCTACGGAGTTTGAGAAATATTTTAGATCGGAAAAATCTGATTTGGAGACTGTAGTTAAAGCAGTCAAAACATTTTTCTTTATTACCAAAAAAAGTTAGGATACTGCCTGACACATAAACCCTGAACTATAGAAAAACAAAAATCTTTCAATTTCGATGTTATGGGCTATCTTCTATGCAGACAGATCTTAATTTTATCATGAATAACATGTCAGCATTAGGTGCTAAGTAACTCACCACCTTATAAACAACACAGTGATTTGTTGAGCTGACAAGTTATAACAAGATTAAATTAACAGCAGTTGTAGTACAAATTATTCATTTTTAGTGATTACTTTCAGCTGCCACTCCGAACTACATCATTCTTCAGAACTGCTAAACGGTAGCAAATCTCCAGGTGGACCTGACCATTTGGAACTAGAGCCTTGGAGGAGGAATTAAAAACACCTAAGTTAGTACACAAATCACAGTGTGACACCATAACAGAAATGTTAAATGTAAATTAGATGTTTGCCTGTATAAAATCAAAGGAGCTGTATACTCGTGGAAAGAGCTCTAGCCTAGGAGTGAGAGATTTCATTCGTTCTGCTAACCTGGTATGATCTCCCTAGGCCTCAGTGTTTTCATCTGTTTAAGGTAATTTTGTAAGATCGGAGTTTTCCAAACTGTTTCCACTGAGCACTATATCAATAATAGGCTCACTGCCCCCCAAACACTGTTCTATGGCAAATAATTTGGGAGCACATTGTGTTTAATCAGGAACTTAAACTTTTGATTTTCTTTTAACTGCAGGACTTCTCAAAACTTTTACTACTATGCTTATATGCATGTAAATCCTCAGGGGACTGTTAATTGAAGTGTTTCCTAAACTTTGGGCAGAGAGCCTATTTTCTCATTGCCAACCTGTTAACATCTAGAATTTAATTATAGCAAGTCATTGAGTAACATTGTTTCCTTCAGTTTCATTTCCTTATATCATTGCTGTAGGAACCTGTTTATGTCCATTGACCTATGGTAAAATTGGCTTTCTTACATGTCATTTCACTTCAGTTCCAAGAACTGGCTTACTGTACATAGAGTACCAATTTAAAAATTACAGAACTTGAGCTGAGTCCCCTTTCCAGTCTGAAATTCCCCACATGGCTTTCAGGTTAAGCTTTCTGGAGCATGAAAATCTAGTGGCAACTCCTTGGTATAACAAAGCCTTATATTTTCCTCACTAAAGTATTAAGGATGCACATAGGTTTCTGTGGACCTAATGCTTTGATTTATGGCAGAAGAGTATCTTCTTTTTTTTCTGGTCTCAATGCTTTCCTATAACCATAATTCATGTTATGAATTCGATTTTATGGTCATGTTATTAAGAATGGCATTATAAAGTTCCAACGAGTAAAGGGTTGTTAATAATGGCATTATTTTTCACTATGAATGATTTCCCTGTCATGTATTCTTAAACTATGAAATGTGATAAAAGCCACTTGAAATGTACTT
The DNA here is from genome assembly GCA_004026545.1 of Mormoops blainvillei. Taxonomy (NCBI): domain Eukaryota; kingdom Metazoa; phylum Chordata; class Mammalia; order Chiroptera; family Mormoopidae; genus Mormoops; species Mormoops blainvillei. Next base: position 10,267 of record PVJD01013086.1, on the reverse strand, counting down.
AATAACTAGATTTTAAGAGACCAGGTCATTGAAAAGAATAAAAGTTAAAAGGCACATTCTAAGTTTCTCAGTTTCTTACTATGAAGATCTAAGAGTTGGATACAATCTTAAATAATTTTGCTAAATTCTGTCAGGTATTACTAGCACACAACCTCTGTGGCTAATTCTTTTATTCTTTGTTACTCTGTTAGGGATGAGTGCTATTATTGTATTCCTTTGTCTGGGGGGACAGGGAGTTGGGGGTAATAACATTTCATTTTAATAGGTAAACCTTAATTCAGGTAAGTTCTTCCCCTAAAAAGAAACTGTTATGTAGAAATAAAAAAGCTGCTATTTATATGTAATAGCTAACAATTTTTCTGAAAATTTTATATGAAATTAGTACTTTTGATCCTCTTGCCTTTAAATGTGATTTCCTTTTTCTGTTTATTGTATCCACCTCTCCCCCACTCCTCATCCAAGCTAGTCAGGACTGAAATCTCAATGACTTTTCATTGCATAGTTCAAAGAAATGGTATCAAATTTATTAAGGAAAAATTTACATATGATAGTGTACACTCATTCTTTTTTTTTTTTTTTGTACATTCTGTACACACCCATGTCACCACCACCAAGATCAAGATTTAAAAGGTGCCACCACTCAGGCCTGTATTGTTAGGCTTTTGTTCTCTTCAAATGCCCTTTCTCTACGTTACTAAGTCATACCTATCAAGTCCTAGCTCAAACGCCACTATGTCTATGAACACCTTTTAGATTAACTCATTTTGAAGTAATTTCCTTTTCTCCTGAGTTTCCAAATACACTTCTTTGAACACCCTTTTTTGTCCTTCATGGTGGCTAAACGAAAGGCATGCTCATAGTTAACACTTGTATTTATTGACCCAATGGAAAAGTGTAAGTATTTCTCAAACTTCAGTCATATTTTTATCTATTTTTAATTTTTTTCAAATAAAGTTTACATTCAATATTATTTTGCATTAGATTCAGATATATGGCATAGTGGTTAGACAATCATATACTTTACAAAGTGTTCTCCCTGTTATTTCCAGAACTCACCTGGCACCATACATAGTTATTACAATATTATTGACTACTGTACTTTACCATGTATAACGTGCACTTTTGTGCTCAAATTTTTGAGAGAAAATAAGGATGCGCATTATACATGGGTAGTACGGATTCTGTATCTATGTAAATGTTTTTAATTTTTTTATTTATACTTATTCATTAAAACTGTAACTCTAGAAAGCAATAACTATATCCATGTGCAAAAATAATACCCTGGAATACAATAATTGGTTTTATTGAACTTTTAAAATTGAATTAAAAAATTGAAATGAAAGCTTTTTTTCTGAAAGTTTGGACCAAAAATGTGACCCAAAACAACAAAATACAGTATATTTCTTACGCTATTTTTTTATCCCAATGACTATTTAGTAACTACTAATTTGTACTTCTCAATCCCTTCACATTTTTCACCTTGTCCCCCAAACTACCTCCTCTCTGGCAGGCATCAGTCTGTTTTCTGTATCTATGAGTCTGTGTTTTGTTGGTTCATTTATATTGTTCTTTAGATTCCAAATATAAGTGAAATCATATGGTGTTTGTCTTTCAGTCAGGGAAAAGTAAGAAATAAAAGAAAATTTTGATTTTCTTTTAACTGCAGGACTTCTCAAAACTTTTTACATATGCATGAGTGAAATCATATGGTGTTTGTCATTCCCTGACTGACTTGTTTCTATGCTGTCACAAATCTCACTTTTTTATGGTTGAGTAATACTCCATTGTATATATGTACCACTGCTTTTTAATACACTCATTTATTAATAGACACTTGGGTTGCCACCATAGCTTGGCTATTGTGTATAATGCTGCAATGAACACAGGGGAGCGTATATTCTTTCAGATTAGTGCTTTAGGTTTCTTTAGATGTATACACAGAGCTGGAAAAGCTGGGTCATAAGGCAGTTCCATTTTTAATTTTTTGAGGAACCTCTATACTATTTTCCACAGTGGTTGTACCAATCTGCATTCCCACCAGCAGTGGACAAGGATTCCCTTTTCTCCCTGTCCTCACCAGCACTTGACTATTTGTTGATTTATTGATGATAGCTATTCTGACATATAGGAGGTGATATCTCGTGGTTTTTAATTGGCATTTCTCTGATGATTATTGATGTTGGGCATCTTTTCATATGTCCATTGGTCATCTATAGAGCATGTTGGGCATCTCTTTGGAGAAGTATCTATTCAGGTGGTGGCTTGAGTGTGTTGTTTAATTGGGTTGTTTAAGGTTATTGAGTTTTATAAGCTCTTTATAAATTTTGGATATTAACCCCTTATCAGATGTCATTGGAGAATATGCTTTCCCATTCAATGGATTGTCTCTTCATTTTTTTGATGGTTTCCTTTCCTGTGGAAAAACTTTTAAACTTGATGTAGTCCCATTTGTTTATTTTTATTTATTTACTTTTTCCCTAGCCCAAGCAAGTATCTCAGAAAAAAAAAAAAATCTAGGAGAAATGTCCAAGATTTTACTGTGTATGTTTTCTTCTAGGATTTTTATGGTTTTAAGTCTAACATTTAAGTCTTCCATCCATTTTTAATTTATTCTTGCATATGTTGTAAAAAGGTAGTGTAGTTTCATTCTTTTTGCACATGTCTGTCCAGTTTTCCCAGCACCATTTATTGAAGAGACTGTCTTTACCCCACTGTATGTTTTTGCCTCCATTGTCAAGTACTAATTTATTATAAAGGTGGGGGCCTATTTCTGGGCTCTCAATTCTGTTCCATTGATCTATAGATCTGTTTTTATGCCAGTACCACACTATTTTGGTTACTATGAACTTGTAGTATACTTTGATATCAGGTAGTGTGATTTCTCCAACTTTGTATGTTTCTAGAAATTTTTCCATTTCTTCCACATTGTCCAATTGGTTGGCATATAGGTGTTCATAATATTTTCTTATACTTTTTATTTCTGTGGTGTCAATTGTTACTTCTCCTCTGTCATTTCTGATTTTGAGTCCTCTCTCTTTTTTTTTTTTTGATATGTGTGGTTAAAGATTTATCAATCTTGTTTATCTTTTCAAAGACCCAGCTCATGGTTTCATTGATCTTTTGTACTGTTTTTTAAGACTATATTTATTTTTTCCTATTCTAATCTTTATTACTTCCTTTATTCTATGTACTTTGGGTTGTGTTTGTTGTTCTTTTTCTAGTTTCTTAAATTATAAGGTTAGATTGTTTTATTTAAGATTTTTCTTGTTTTTTGAGGTAGGCCTATAATGCTATGAATTTCCCAATTAGGACTGCATTCACCCTGTCTTACAGATTTTGGGTTATTGTGTTTTTATTTTCATTTGTCTCAAGATATCTTTTGATTTCTTCCTTGATCTCATTGTCAAACCATTCATTGTTTAATAACATGTTATATAACCTCTGTGTTTGTGTGTTTTTTAGTTTTTTTCTTATAATTTCTAAATAGTTTCATACCATGTGGTCAGAGAAGACACTTAATATGATTTCAGTCTTCTTACATTTATTAAGACTTGTTTTGTGTCCTAACATGTGGTCTATCCTAGAATATGTTTTATGTGCACTTAAAAAGAACATATATTCTGCTTCTTTGGGATGAAATGCTCTGAAGATGTCAGTTATATCCATCTGATGTAGTGTGTCATTTAAGGGCAATGTCAGAATTCAGTCATTTTTATATCATCTTCAAAATTCTGGCCATACCCGCATACTTCCTTGCATACTTATTTCCTGAATATTTTTTTTATATCAGTGTGATTATTAAAATATTTTTAAAGGAAACTCGAAATAACCATGAATAGAAAGCAATTATTACTTATCATAAACAGAAGGTAGACATAAAGATGAAAATGATCGAAACAAAACAATATAGTTGAATTCTACCCAGAATTAATTTACTGCTGAAGACTAACTTGAAATTTACTGGGGTTTTTTTTGTTTGTTTGTTTAAAAGGGAGATTAGAAAAAATTATAAAAGTGTTCATAACACCAATCTAAGACTTCCTGATGTAGTCTGAGGAATTAAATAGACTGAAGGGGGAATGACTTGCTTACTTGATTCCATGTCACTTAGCCCTCGTCCTTGGGGCCCATAAAATTAACTTATATCTGGTTGGTGGCCGGAATTTTGGGAGATACTGTATTCTACAGGGCTTACAAATTCCTTAGAATTTTATCTGCAAAAGAATTGAGAAATGAAGCCTGAGTTCTCATTTAAAAGATATATTAGAGTTTAACCTTAAAAATACAATACAAAGACAAAAAATATAATTATTATTGAATCATAAATGTCTGTTTTTATCAAAAATATTTTTAATGTTACTTTTACAAATAAGACACTATTACCTCTTTGTTCTTAGGGTCTATTAGCTTTAACATAAACCTTTAAATCTAAAAACAAATCTAAATCTAAAACCACAGGGAGGCTTTTATATTATAAAGTGATGACTGTCTGAAATGTTAATAATATAATGTTTTTCTGGCAAAGTTCCTATAAGAGTAGATGATGTAATAAACTTTGACATAATAAACTTAAAGGGATCTGATATGTCTTTTATTTCTTCTTTTCATCTTCTTTTTTAATAGTTTATTTTTTATCATATTTTTTCCGTTACCATTTACCCACTTTATACCCCTTCTACCTCCACCAACCCCTCCCTGCTGCAGTCAGCACACTGTTGTCCATGAGTCCTTTTTCCTTTTTGCTGAACTCCTCCACCACCACCCCACCCTCTGGGTCTGTCAGCCTGCTCTGTACCTATGAGTGTTTCTTTGTTAGTTCAGCTTGTTCATTGGATTCCACCTGTGAGTGAAATCATATGGTATTTGTCTTTCTCTGACTGGCTTATTTCAGTTAGTATAGTGTTCTCCAGGTCCATCCATGCTGTTGCACACGGTAAAATTTTCTTCTTTTTTATGGCCAAGTAGTATTCCATTGTGTAAATATCCCATAGCTGTTTTGTCCACTCATCTACTGATGGACATTTGGGCTGCTTCCAAATCTTGGCTAATGTAAATAATGCTGCAAATGAACACGGGGTGCTTATATTCTTTCAAATTAGCGTTTGGGGTTTCATTGGATAAATTCCCAGAAGAGGAATCACTGAGTCATAAGGCAGTTCCATTTTTAATTTTTTGAGGTAACTCCATACTGATTTCCACAGTGGCTACACAATTCTGCATTCCCACCAATAGTGCATGAGGCTTCCCTTTTTCCGCATCCTCTCCAGTACTTACTGTTTGTTGATTTGTCGATGATAGCCATTCTGACAGGTATGAGGTGATATTTCATTGTGGTGGGTTTTTTTAAAGATTTTTATTTATTATGTCTTCAGACAGAGAGGAAGGGAGAGAGAAAGAGCGGGAGTGAAACATCAATGTCTGGTTGCCTCTCATGCGCCTCCTACTGGGGACCTTGCCCGCAGTCCAGGCATGTGCTCTGACCAGGGACTCGAACCAGCGAACCCCTGGTTTGTAGGCTGATGCTGAGTCCACTGAGCCACACCAGCCAGGGCTCATTGCGATTTTTAATTGACATGCCTCTGATAGTTATTGATGTTGAGCATCTTTTCATGTGTCTGTTAGTCATCTGTATGTCCTCATTGGGAATGTATCTATTCAGGTCCTTTGCCCATTTTTTAATTTGATTGTTTGTTTCTTTGTTTTGGTGTTGAGTTTTATAAATTCTTTATAAATTTTTAAAAATTTAATTTTTATGGTAATTTTTTTCCATTACCATTTATTCCCCACATACCTCCCTTCCCCCAGCAATCACCACACTGTTATCCATGTCCATGAGTCTTTTATCCTTTTTGCTCAATTCTTTCACCTCTAATCTACCCCCACCCCACTAGCTGTCATCCACATATGAGTGAAATCATATGGTATCTGTCTTTCTCTGACTGGCTTATTTCACTTAGCATAATGTTGTCCAGGTCCATCCATACTGTCACAAAGAGTAAAATTTTCTTCTTTTTTACTGCTGAGTAGTAGTCCATTGTGTAATGTCCCATAGTTGTTTTATCGACTCATCTACCGATGGACACTTGGGCTGCTTCCATATCTTGGCAACTGTGAATAACACTGCAGTGAACATAGGGGTGCTTATGTTCTTTTGAATTAGTGTTTTGGGTTCCTTCAGATATATTCTGAGACCTGGAGTCTCTGGGTCAAAAGGCAGATCCATTTTCAGTTTTTTGAGGTATCTCTATAGTGCTTTCCAGAGTGGCAACAGAAATCTGCAATCCCACCAACAGTGCAAAAGAGTTCCGCTTTCTCTATATACTTGCCAGTACTTGTTGTTTGTTGATTTATTGATGATAGCTGTTCAACCAGGTGTGAGGTGATATCTCATTGCAGTTTTAATTTGCATTTCTCTGATCATTAGTGGTGTTAAGCATCTTTTCCTATGTCTGTTGGCCATCTGTGTGTCCTCTTTGGAGAAGTGTCTATTCAGGTCCTTTGCCCATTTTTTAATTGGGTTTTTGTTTTGTTTTTTGTTGTTTTGTTAGTACTTAAAAAATTTTGGATATTAACCCCTTCTCAGATGTATTGGCCAATATGTTCTCCCATTTGGCAGCCTGTCTTTTTATTTTTGATAGTTTACTTTGCTGTGCAAAAATATTTTACTTTGATGTAGTCCTGTTTGTTCATTTTCCCTTTGATTTACCTTGCCTGAGGAGATATAGCAGAAAAATTATTGCTATAAGTTATGTTCAAGATTTTACTGCCCTTGTTTTCTTCTAGGATTTTATGGTTTTGAGTCTAACATTTAAGTCTTTAATCCATTTTGAATTTATTCTCATGCGTGACATAAGAAGGTGGTCTTGTGTTATTTTTCTGCATCTGTCTGTCCAATTTTCCCAACACTTGTTATTGAATAAACTATCCCATTGTGTGCGCTTGCTACCTATGTCAAATATTAATGGACTATAAATGTGTTGGTTTATTTCTGGGCTTTCTACTCTGTTCCATTCATCTCTGTATCTGTCTTTATGCCAGTACCTTGCTGTTTTGATTACTATGGTCTTAGAGTATAGTTTGATATTAGGTAGTATGTTTCCTCTGACTTCGTTCTTCTCTCTCAAGATCGCTGTACCTATTCAAGGTCTTTTGTGATTACATATAAATGTTTGAAATATTTGTTCTAGTTCTCTGAACTGTTATTAGAATCCTGATAGAAATTGCATTGAGTCTATAGATTGCTTTGGGTTGTAGGGACATTTTAATGATGTTAATTTTTCCTATCCATGAACATGGTATATGCTTCCCCTTATTTGTATCTTCTTCAGTTTCTTTTGTCAGTGTCTTATATTTTATTGACTACAGGTCTTTTACATTATTGATTAAATTTATTCCTAGGTGTTTTTTTTTGAAGCAACTGTGAATGGGAATGTTTTCTTAATTTCCCTTTCTCTTAGTTTATTATTGGCATATAAAAACACAATTGATCTCTGGATATTAATTTGTATCCTGCTACTTTACTGAAGTCATTTATTAGTTCTAGGAGTTTCTTGGTGGAATCTTCAGGGTTCTCTGTGTACAGTATCATGTCATCTGCAAATAATGACAGTTTTACTTCTTCCTTTCCAATTTTGATGCCTTTATTTCTTCTTGTCTGGCTACTGTGGCTAGGACTTCTTACTATGTTGAGTAAGAGAGGTGAAAGTGGACACCCCTATCTGTTTCCAATATAAAGGTCAATGCTCACAGTGGGTTTGTCGTATATGCCCTTTAATACATTTAGGTATGTTTCCTCTAGTTCCACTTGGCTGAGAGTTTTTATCATACTGCATTTTATCAGATGCTTTTTATGCACCTATTGATATGTTAACATTGTTTTTATCTTTTACAATGCTTATGTGGTGTATCACATTTATTGATTTGTGAATATCATTCCAATCATCCATCCCCAGAATAAATCCCATTTGATCATGGTCTATGATCTTTTGATGTATTGCTTATTTGGTTTGCTAATATTATGTTGAGGATTTTTGCATCTGTGTTCATCAGGAATATTGGCCTGTAATTTTCTTTTTTTTTAAATAGTGTCTTTTCTGGTTTTGGATAATCCTGGCCTTGTAAAATGAGCTTGTGAGTCTTTCCTCCTCTTGAGTGTTTTTAGAACAGTTTGTGAAGGAGAGATGCTAGCTCTTCTTAGAATATTTGGTGAAATTCACCTGTGAAGTTATCCAGTCCAGGGCTTTCGTTGGCTGGGAGTTTTTTTATTACTGCTCCATTTTTACTAGATGTAATCTCTCTATTCAGATTCTCCAATTCTTCCTGATTTGGTTTGGAAGATTGTATATTTCTAGGAATTTATCCATTTTGTCCAGGTTTTCCTGTTTGTTGGCATGGAGTTGTTTGTAATATTTTCTTTTGTATTTCTTTGGTATCAGTTGTTGCTTCTCCTCTTTCATTTCTGATTTTATTTATTTGGGTCCTCTTCTTTTTCTTCATGAGTCTGATTAAAGGTTTGTCAATATTGTTTACCTTTCAAAGAACTAGTTCTAATGGTCTTTTGTAATTTTTTAATACTCTATTTCATTTATTTCTCCTCTGATCTTTATTATTTCCTTCTTTCTACTCACTTTTAGCTTTGTATGTTGTTCTTTTTAAAGATTGATTAAGTTAGATTGTTTATTTGAGCTTTTTTCTTGTTTCTCGAGATAAGTCTCTAATGCTGTGAATTTCTGAACTCTTAGGACTTCATTCCCTGTGTCCCACAGATTTTGTTGCTGTGTTCTCACTTTCATTTGTTTCAAAGTATCTTTTGATTTCTTCCTTGATCTTGTTGTTAACACATTCATTGTTTAGTAACATATTATTTAGCTTCTAACTCTTTGTTTATCTTATATTTTTCAGTTTTTGTCTTGTGATTGATTTCTAGTTGCATAGCATATGGTCAGAGAAGATAATTGGTATGATTTCAGTCTTAAATTTATTAAGACTTATTTTGTGTCCTAACATGTGGCCTATTCTAGAATCGTTACATGTGCACTTGAAAAGAATGTATTGTATATTCTGCTGCTTTGGAGTGAAATGCACTGAACATATTGTATCATTTAAATCCATTTGATCTAGTGTGTCCTTTAAGGCTGCTGTCTCCTTATGATTTACCGTCTGGAAGATCTACCCATTGAAATCAATGGGGTGTTAAAGTACCTGACTATAACTGTATTTCTGTCAGTCTCCCTTTATGTCCATAAGATTTGCTTTACATATTTAGGGCCTCCTATGTTGGTTACATAAATATTTACTAAGGTTATGTCCTCTTGTTGGATTGTTCTTTTTATCATTATGTAGCATCCTTCTTTGTCTCTTACTATAGCCTTGGTTTTAAAGTCTATTTTGTTGGGTTTAAATATTGCTATCCTAGCTTTTTTTTTCCCTTTCCACTTGCATGAGATCTCTTTTTCCATCACTTTACTTTTAGTCTGTGTATGTCTTTCGATCTGAAATGGGTCTCATGAAGACAGCATATATATGGGTCTTAATTCATATCCATTCAGCTACCCTATGTCTTTTGATTTGAGCATTTAAGCCATTTACATTTAAAGTGATTATTGATACATATGTATTTATTAATTTTTTAAAAACATTTTCGGGTTTTTTTTTCTTTTCCTTTTTCTTCTTTTTAAAGCAAGCCCTTTAATATTTGTTGCAATACTGTTTTGGTATTAACAAACTCCTTTAGCTTTTTCTTGTGTAGGAAGACTTTTCTTCAATTTTAAATGACAACTTTGCTGGGCAAAGTAGCCTTGGTTGTAGGTCCTTGCTTTTCATTACCTGGGATATTTCACACCATTCCTTTCTGACCTGTAGTGTTTCTGTTGAGAAATCAGATGATAAACTTATCGGAGCTCCCTTGTATGTTACTGTTTCTCTCTTGCTGTTTTAAGATTCTTTCTTTGTCTTTAAAATTTGCCGTTTTAGTTATGTGTTGTCTGGGAATGGGTCTCTTTGGGTTCATCTTGATTGGGACCCTGTACGCTTTCTGAACTTCCATGACTTTGTCCCTCAACAAGTTAGGGAAGTTTTCTTTCTTTCTTTCTTTTTCTTCCTTCCTCCCTTCCCTCCTTCCTTCCTTCCTTTCTTTCTCTCTCTCTCTCTCTCCTTCTTCTTTCCTTCCTTCCTTCCTTCCTTCCTTCCTTCCTTCCTTCCTTCCTTCCTTCCTTCTTTCTTTCTCTTTCTTTCTTTCTTTCTTTCTTTCTTTCTTTCTTTCTTTCTT
>PVJD01013085.1:0-36102 GCA_004026545.1 Mormoops blainvillei | reverse complement strand
GTGATGCTGGAGAACTTTTCACTTATATCCTCTCTGGGTAAGAGCCACAGCCTCACCAGTGACTTGGACTAGACTCTGCTCCACCCACCCCAAGACCTTTCTCAGGGCTCAGGTGCGGACCCCAGGCACTGCTTGCTGCCCCAGCGTTGCGGGCAGTTGCCATGCTGCTGGGGCTGGTTTCTTTGCACTGCCCTCTTCCCTCCCTGCAGTCCCGGCCCTGACCCTTGCAGGGAAGGATTCAAGGTCAGTCCTGTTGCATTGAGCTTAATGGACTCGCCGTGCTTGCCCTCTCAGTGTCTGGGTTCATGTGTCCGGATCCACATCACCTCTGCATCCCAGGGCGGGATTACTGCTTTTACTGTCATTTCCGCTGCCTCCCTGGGCCAGGAGTGGCAGGTGCTGCCATGGTGGTTACTTTTCTGAACCATGGGCTTTCCTGTAATACTCTCCTCTGAAGTGTTTAGTGCCTGGATCTGTTGTTTTTTTCCCTAGCCTTGTTGAGATACAAAGTTGTATATGTTAAAGTGTAGAATGTGCTGATTTTATAGATATAGTGAAGTAAGTGCCACAGCGAAGTTAATTGAACATTCATCACTGTATAGTTACCTTTTTATTTTTTATGCTTAAGAATCCTTACGATCACCCTTACTAGTGTGGCTCAGTTGGTTGGGTATTATCCATCAAAGCGGAAGGTCGCCAGGTCAGTTCCTGGTGAGAACACATGCCTGGGATGTGGGTTTGGTCCCGGTGTGCCCGAGGCAACTGATCAATGTTTCTCTCTCACGGAGGCATTTCTCTCCCTGTCATTCTCCTTCCTTTCTCGTCTAAAACTAAATAATTTAAAATAAATGTTCAGGATGTAGTCTCCCCTTTTTAATTCCACTTTAATCTTCGTTATTCTTTTTACTGTATGGGGTAGTTTATAAACTAATTTGGGCCTTCCAAGAGTGAAGTGTTGAAAAACTTTTAAAAGGTCTCAAAATTTCTCTGATTGTGGGGGGCTATATGATGGCCGAAAATAACTTGCCAGTTCTGACCAAATTTGCACGGCTGCCACAGCTTCCTAGGCTGAAGGACTGATGCTATGTGTTTTAGGAGTGTCCGAGATTAGCCTGAGGAGGGGACTGGTATGATAACCTCAGGTACGTATGAGAGTAGCATGATTTTTTTTTTTAATGTGGGTCTTTGTGTTCAAATATTTTCCTTTAAACTTTGTTAGGTTATTAAAAATAAAGTCATGTTTTGTATACAAATCTGTATTTTGTTTTTTGCATTTAACAGTGTATCTTGGACATACTGAACCTACTACCCAATATCATACTTGATATACTTTTTAAAAAAAGATTTTATTAATTTTTTATTTTTAGAGGGGAAGGGAAAGAAAAAGAGATGGAGAGAAACATCAGTGTGTGGTTGTATTTCAGGCACTCCCTACTGGGGACCTGGCGTGCAACCCAGGCATGTGCCCTGACTAGGAAAGCAAACTGGCGACCCTTTGGTTAGCAGGTGGACGCTCAATACACTGAGCTACACCAGCTAGGGTATTTGATACCTCTTTATAGCTACACTTAGGCCTAAATATGCCCTTTTAAAAAAATGATTTCATTTATTTATTTTTAGAGAGAGGGGATGAGAGGGAGAAAGAGAGGGAGAGAAGCATCAATGTTGCCTCTCGCGTGGCCCCAACTGTGGACTTGACCCCACAAGCCAGGCATGTGCCCTGACTGGGAATCAAACGGGCAACTGTTTGTTTGCAGAGCAACACCAGCCAGGGCATTGCCTGTGTTTTGCTTTTTAAAAGTATGTTTTATTGATTATGCTTTTAAACTTGTTCCATTTTTTCCCCCCTCTACCTTTCATTCCCACTCCCTCCAGCATTCCCCCCCTTAATTCATGTCCATGGTTGTACATATAAGTTCTTTGGCGTCTCCATTGCCTATACTGTTCTTAACCTCCTTCTGTCTATTTTGTACCTACCAATTATGGTTCCTATTCCCTGTACATTATTCTCCCACTTTACCCCCTCCCCGCTGCTAACCCTCCATGTGATCTCCATTTCTGCGATTCTGTTGCTGTTCTAGTTGTTTGCTTAGTTTGTTTTTGCTTTTATTTTTTTAGGTTCAGTTGTTGCTAGTTGTGAGTTTGTTGTCATTTTTCTATTTAGTTTTGATCTTCTTTTTCTTAGATAAGTCTCTTTAACATTTCATGTAATAAGGGCTTGGTGATGATGAACTAACTCCTTTAACTTACCTTATTTGGGAAGCACTTTATCTGCCCTTCCATTCTAAAGGATAGCTTTGCTGGACAGAGTCATCTTGGATGTAGGTCCGTGCTGTTCATCACTTTGAATATTTCTTTCCAGCCCCTTCCTCCCTATAAGGTGTCTTTTGAGAAAGCAGCTGATAGTCTTCTGGGAATTCCTTTGTAGGAAACTGTCTCCTTTTCTCTTGCTGCTTTTAGGAGTCTCTCCTTATCTTGAATCTTGGGTATTTTAATTCTATGTCTTGGTTTGTTCCTCTTTTGATCCAACTTGTTTGCTACTCTCTTACCTTCCTAGACTTGTATATCTATTTCCTTTGCCAGTTTGGGGAAGTTTTTTTTCATCATTTTTTCAAATAAGTTTTGAATTTCTTGCAGTTCCTCTTTTCCTTGTGGCACCCCTATGATTCAGATGTTGGAATGTTTAAAGTTGTCCCAGAGGTTCCTAAGCCCCTCCTCACTTTTTTGAATTCTTGTTTCATTCTGCTACGGTTGAATGTTTATTTCTCCTTTTGGTTCCAAATTATTGATTTGAGTCCCAGTTTCCTTCCTTAAGCTATAGTTTGCTTTATAGTTTGCTTCCCCGTATAGTTTGCTTTATTTCAATTTGCATTAGCCTTCACTTCATTTTTTGACCATACTCAATCATTTCTGTGAGCATCCTGATTACTGGTGTTTTGAACTCTGCATCTGATAGGTTGGCTATCTCCTCATCTCTAAGTTCTTTTTCTGGAGTTTTGATCTGTTCTTTCATTTGGGCCATATTTCTTTATTTTGGTGCATCTGTTATGTTGTAACGGGCAGAGCCCTTAGGTATTCGCCAGGGTGGGGCAACTCACTTCACTGCGTTGTGGTGCTGTATGTGGGGAGGGGTCAGAGAGGGAACAATGCCACTTTTTCAGCTCTTACCCCGCTTTCAGTTACTTGCTCTGCTTCCCAGAAGCGGATTGTGCCTTTTCAGGTGCTGCCCTGGTGCTGATTCCCGGGTGGGTGGGCTTTTGTGCACTCTAGGATCCTGTGTGCTCGTCCACTGGGTTCTTCTGCGAGACTGGCAGTTTCTCCAGCTGCTGCAACCCCCAGAGGTTTTCACAGCCTCAGGTTTTGAGGCTTTAGTTTCCAGCGCTGGAATCTTGGTATATGCAGTGTGTCTTGTTCCCCAGTTGTTCCTCCTGGCTTACCTGCACTCTGTGGGACTGCCCACTCCACCAGCTGCCACCTTGCCTCCTGTCCCCTCTGCCCCGGCTTCCCGTCTCTGCCCCTCCTACCACTGTGGATGAATGCTGCTTCTTTAACTTCTTGGTTGTCGGACGTCTATACAGTTTGATTTTCTGGCAGTTTTGGTTGTTTTTTGTTTTTAAATTTGTTGTTATCCTTTTGGTTGTGGGAGAAAGTGAAGCAGTATGGAAAGGAAGCATCTATGCCGCCTCCATCTTGGATGAAGAAGTTTCCATGTTGCCTGTTTTTAAAGAATGCATGCTTTGTGACTGGCTAGCTACAAGGGAGCAAGAGCCAGGCCAACCCAGTGATCTCATTGTTTCCTACAAGATCCCTCCTCAATAGCCACAGAAAACTCTGTTTGTATGCCTAGTATCTTCCCAGGCCAGTTCCTCTGTGCCCTTATTTCCCCAGGGCCAAAAGCCAGTACTAGGTAATGTCGGTGTTTAGTCTGGAGCATAAGGTATCTGTCCCAAGTTGTGGGATCCAGATGCATTCTGTCATTGGGGCTGGGGTCAGTTTTCGCCTTCTTGCCCTACACAAAGTCCTGGAGGCAGTAACAAGTGCTATATCATCCTGACTCTGTCCTGCTCTGTGGACTGGTCTCTTGAGATTGTCCTGATACTTGGGGCTGGCACAGTTCTGGTGCCACAGGTGGCATGTCAACCTCTGGAAGGAGAAAAGGGGACTCAGCCGCTTATATCAGTCATGAGGATGCCTCCCCTGGAGGAGGAAGCTGTGATTTCAGTGGCTTGTGACACCTGGGTGCATCCAATCTCTGATATGAGAGGGCGGGTCTCTGACAGTGGGGCAGGAGTCTGGAAGGCTGTCTTAGGCTTCAAATAATCCCCTGTCCAAGTAGGGCTCACTCTGAAAAAATAGTTACACAATTTCCTGTTGGCCTCCACAGTCCTAGGCTCAGAGCTCTTTGCCTCCGCCCTCTGCTCTCTGACTCCCTGTCCCTGTGCAGGTTTGGAGATTGCCCTGGCAGGATGGGAAGATGCAACCTCACCCGCTGTCCCTGTTCTGTCCACTATCCAATGCCGAGAATTAGTTGCTTCATGTACTGTTGAGTTTGAGTGAATATGGTCCTTACTGTCCCTAGGAGGTAAAAACTACTGCAGTGGAGATGCATAAAAATACTGGCTGCACTAGATTCCTGAAGACACTGATGCTTTATTCTCTAAGGTTATCTAGAAAATTTCAGTCTCCACAAAAGGGATAAAAAGGTAACTCATCGGAGAGTGAGATGATTATAATACAATTTGTTAGAATAAGCCATCTAATGACTTCTGCATGACATCTGGAAACACATACTGATTCAGCATCATTAGAAATCTTTTTTGAGAGAAAGGAGCATAATATTAAGATACTGTGCATGCATAACATATGCTTTCATACACAGTAACATTTATGGACTGAGATTTTTTTACTTTTCTGCTTAACTTGCTATTTTAACTTACATTCTTTTACTCACATGTGAAGTGTGCGTTTTCCTTCCACTCTTGCATTCATCAGAGATGTGTTACTAAAATTCTCCTAAGGATTCCATTTACAATTCATCCTCAAAGCAATGTGGGAACACAAGTGAACTTGATACTGCCAAAGGAACACATTTGTTTTACAGAAACTGACTCCAAAGAAGTGGAGCTCTAGCAAATGCTGTGCAATGAATGCTAAACCGCTGTTTTAAGAGAGCTCAGCAACGCTCAAGGGAACAGAGAGAGAAAACTTAACAAAATTCGGAAAATAATACTGAAAAAAGAATGAGTACCTCAAAGACAAAAGTCAGGAAAAAGAAAAGGGAACCTGAAGCCGAAGAATACAATGAGTGAAATGAAAAAATGCAAGACACAGTATTAATAGCAGACTTGATCAAGCAGAAGAGCTAATCTGTGAATTCACAGGCAGTTCATTTGAACTCATCCAGTCAAGGAGAAAAAAGGTAAAAGATCTCAAACAACCTAAGTTTCTTCCTCAAGAAATTATAAAAGGATGAAACTAATCCCAAAGTTTACAAAAGAAATAATAAAAAACATTTTTGAGCAGTAATATACGAGAGGGACACTAGAAAGGAAAAAGTAATGGTCACCAAAATTAAGAGTTGTTTTTTGACATTAAAAACAATGGACTAATCTTTAGCTGAATTAAAAATTAAAAAGAGCCCTGGCTGGTATAGCTCAGTGGATTGAGCGCCGGCCTGCGAACAAAAGGGTCGCCAGTTCGATTCCCCAGTCAGGGCACATGGCTGGGTGGCAGGCCAGGTCCCCAGTAGGGGGCATGCAAGAGGCAACCATAAATGGATGTTTATCTCCTCTCTCCCTTCCCCCCGTGTCTAAAAATAAGTAAAATCTTTTAAAAAATGAAAAAGAGGTAAGATGTAAAGTGAGAAATGAAACATTAGACATTATACTGGACGCTGCAAGACACAAAGGATCATAATAGACCAAAATCTGTTTGCAGATGAAAAGGCCTTAGATAGGAAAAAGTGTAAAAACCCCAACAAAAAGTATTACAACTAATAAATGAACTCAGTCAAGTTATAAGACATAATCATACATATAAATATCAGTTCCATTTCTGTACACTAACAGTAAAATCTTTGACAAGGAAATTGAGAAAGCATTGTCATTTACAACAGCATCAAAACAATAAAACAATTTAACATACTCAGGAATTCAACCAAGGCAATGAGAGGTCTACATAGTGAAATCTATAAAACTGTGAAGGAAGAAAGTGAAGATGCACAAAAAAGGAAAGATACCACATGTTCTCAGGTTTGGAGAATGTTGTTAAAATGTTCATACCACTCAAAGCTATCTACAAATGCAATGCAATCCCTATCACAATACCAATGGCATTTTTTCCCCACAGAAATAGAAGCAGAATCCTAAAATTTGTATGGAATCACAAAACTCAAGTAGCCAAAGTAATCTTGAGGAAGAAAAACAGAGCTGGAGGCATCACACCTTTTGATTTCAAACTATATTATAAGGTGCTAGCAATAAAAACAGTATGGTACTTGACCAAAACAGGCACATACATCAGTGGAACAAAATAGAGAACAAAGGAAAAAACCCCAACAAATACAATCAATCTGTCCTTGACAGGGGCCCTAATAACAATAATGGGGAAAAGAATAGTGTTAGAAGTAAATGGTGCCAGAAAAATGGAATATGCAAATACGGAACAATGAAACTGGACCCCTATCTTAACACCGCTCACAAAAATGAACTTAAAATACATAGAAGTCATAAATGGAAGAACTAAAAATATAAAGCTCCTTGAAATTAGTCTTTGCAGTGACATTTTGGATATGAACCCAATGCACAAGCAACAAAAGAAAACCCAGCAGGTTGGACGACACCAAACCGAAGCTTCTGCACACGAAAGAACAATAGTCAACTATAGGAAAAGACAATCTGCAGAATGGGAGGAAATATTTGAAACCTTTTATATGATACAGGGTTAATGTCTATAGTATACAAAGTACTCAAGACTCAGTAGATAAAGAACAGTCCTACTAAAAACTCGCAAAGGACCACGTGAGACATTTTTTTCTAAGATAAACAAATGGCCAACACGTATATAAAAGAATACTTTTCCTCAGTATATCAGGGAAATGCAAATAAAACAGACTATGACATAGCCGTACGAACAGGAGTGAGGTGATATCAGAAGAGTGCCCTTGTACAGTGTTGGTGGAAATGTAAACTGGGACAGCCATTATGAAGAACAGTATGAAGGTTCCTCAATAAATTCAAGACAGAACTATCATATGATTCAGCAATTCCACTTCTTGATCAACATCCAGAAAATGAAATCAGGCTGTGGAAGACATTGGCATCCCCGTGTTCACTGCAGCATTCATTATTCACAGTAACCAACATACAGAAAGAACCTAAGTGTCAGTCAGTAGATGGAATTTAAAAAATGTGTGGTGTGTGTATATAGTACAAATACAGAAAAATATTAGCCTAAAAAAACAGCAACCCCCCCCACCATCTGTGAGAACATGGGTAAATCCACAGGGCATTATGTTAAGTGAAATAAATTGTGAGAACACAAGCATTTTAAAATTTCACTCATATGTGGAACCTACAAAAATAAAAAAGTTAAGTTCATATAACAGAGCAGAATATCAGGGGTGGGGGTGGGGGTGAAGGGAATGTAGGTCAAGGGGCACATGCTTTAAGTTATAAGGTGAATAAGTTCATAGGATGAAATGAACAGCATGGTGATAATACAGTTAATAATACTGTATTGTACACTTCAAATTTGTAAGGAGAGTATCTCTTAAGTGTTCTCACCCCCCCCCCCAAAAAAAGGATAACTGTGTTGTGATGGATGTGTTAATTAATTTGATTACAGCCACCATTTCAAATTATATACATAATATATTTAAAGATTTATAATTTTATCGCTCAAAAAAGCTAGACGTGTGGTGGGGGGAGGAAAGAGATAGTAATACTACTAAACATAGCACAGGAGGAACTTGAAAAATAGCCCGTGGTCCAGGTAAGTAGTGATCATCATAATGTCTGCAGTTCTTGGCACAGGCAGGCACTAGGCAGTGCCAGCTACGGAAAAGGAGCAAAGCCTGTTACACAGACATGCCCGTGGAGCTGGACACGTTCGTCTGCCCAGGGGAAGGGCAAGCAGGGTAGATTTCATGGGGCTCATTGCAACACTACTGACCTCAAAGCCTTCCCTATGAGGGTTTAGTATAGTATGCATGGGAGCTGCGGAAAGAAGAGGGCAGTGCAAACCAACCAGCTTTGAAAACACAGCAACAACACTGAAAGCTAGAGAAGGAAGAAACAGTGCCTACAGTCCACATGTTAGAACAGAGCACACCCTGAGTAAAGGGGGTATGGGAAATGCAAAGCCTAATCCAGGACAATTGTGAGGGACTGACAAAGCACGGATGTGAGTTCAAAGTTCTCCGGCATCACATGGAGGTAGAGGCGTGTCTTGCCTCATCAAGGAGGTGCCATTCCTCCCACATGAAGCACACGGCCACGGTGTCAGAGGTGGCACCAACCTGTCATGATTAATAAGAATGAAACCATGAACAGCCTCTCTGAGAATCTACTACCCAACTCCTCACACATCGTCCCCATGTTCATCCTCCTCCAGGGCTCCCCATCTCAGAGGAGATTCCAAGCCCTGGTGCCAGTGATGCTATCTGCTTGCAGTCCCATTAATGACTGTTCAGACCTCACAAATGGTGGGTGTTGTGGGTTTGTGTGTTGGGGGGAGGGGGTGGAGATAAATGCCATTTAAGCTTTGAACCTGGCCTGCATCCTTCCTGCAAAGCAGTTCCACTGGGTCTCCCTGATCATGCCTCCAAAACACAGCCAAACGTGGGCTTATGCTTCACCCTTCGGTCCCCATACCAGGTACCCAGGACCATCAGCTCACACTTCCTCTAGCTGTGCGCACCACTGTGTACCCGCTACCTAACACCTTGGTCCCCACAGTTCCGCCCCCACAGCTCCGCTAGGGCCCTGCCCTGCATCACAGGCATCTCCCCACTTACCCAGGTGTGTGGCCGATGGCACCCAGAGGGAGCTGGAGAAACTCAAACACCATCCAGCACAGTCTGTTCTCTCATGCAGCAGTCCCCAACCTTTTTGGCGCCATGGACCAGTTTCGTGGGAAACGGGGGTCAGGGTACAGGAGGCAGAGCTCAGATGAGCTTGCTTTGTGGCCTGGAGCGTTGGGGACTCCTGCCGATGGATCCCTCAGCCAGGGAAAGTGCCAGATGAGTTTCCCTGCTTGCCTCTGAATTGCAGGTGCTCATGACCCTCTTCCACTGTGTGTTAGCCCTTCAGAAGCCACAAACGCTCCTCTGTCCCCTCTATCTCCCTCACGGTTCTGGATGCCAGAGTGTAGGTTGCAGGACGTGACAGGCACCCCACACCCGGGCTGTAGGGTTTGGTGAGGTGAGGGCCCTGGGAACAGCACTCACCCCAGACTGGCATCTCAGCGCAGTTGCAGCCATGGGACTGGATGGCGTAGTCAGTAGGGTGCAGAAGTGGTGGGTGCGGTGGGACAGGAGGGAGCCCCAGGCACTGCGGTCCGTTTCAGCCCTGGCGCAGGTCACTGGGGAGGCTTGTCAAGCTTCAGACCTGCCGCTCTGTGGTAGGAGGGTTCTAGTGAGGCCTAATCCACTTTGTCACCTTCATCTCGCTGGCGATCCCGAGAGCAGCAAAAATGGCAACCCTGAGGAAAGCAGAAGTCCTCCCCGGATCAGGATCGACAGTGGCTACTCTTGGAGTTATTCCGGCTCAGGGTCTTCTGGGTAACGTAGTCCTCATAACTCCAGAAGCGGCAGAAAGCATGTTCTCCATCAGGCCCTAGGACAGAATTGCATGCATGGCATTAGGAGGGAAACCTGTAAATGGTGTTTAGACTGCAACAGATGGAGGGGCTTTGCTGGTGGTTAAAACCAGATAAGAGACATCATTTTAGACTCTCTGAAGCTCAGCCTACTCCCAGATGTTAGAACCATCTGAGATATTCCCTTATCTATGTAAACGGCTTTATCATTCCATAGTCATTCACACATAAGTACTCACATAGCTGGAAAAGTTCCATTATTGCTCTTCAAATGCATGCGGTCTGAAGCATTATTCAGTGTTGTGTCACTATGTTTGGTGAAGAAGAAAAGGTTTCATGTAGGCCTATGAGGAGAAGTATTAGACTGCCCTGAAGCAGGTGGACAAGCTAGAGCTCTGCCTCTAATTACACACGAAAATTCTCCCTTCCTTGTGTCATTGACAGCAGTTCTGTCCTACCTACTGAGGAATACTGTTTTATCTGTATAGGACTGCTTTTAGTACATACGCTAACATATTCAGATTCTTTTCAGTAATTTTACATATATTTCAGAGAACAACTTAACTATTCTTTTTCTAATAGCCTTTACGTTTTTAGTTTTACAATCACAGCAAAATTGAACAGCAGGTAGGGAAACGTTCCCTGTACCTCTGCCCCCAACACCTGCATAGCCTCCCTGAATACCAGTATCCCCTCAACCTGAGATTTTTTTACAATTTATAAACCTACACTGATACAACATCACTTAAAGTCTAGTTTACATAAAGGTCACCCTTGTTGTAGTACATTGTACTTGTTTGGACAAATGTAGTGTAAACAAAACTTCCAAAGACTGTTCTGATAAACAAAAGGAGTTTAGTGTGACAGGATTCGAAAATCGGGGACCACAGCCTTCAGTAAAAACCAAAGACATACTCTTGAGTAGGGAGAATGGAACGGGGTTTTTGAAGATGCGTTTTGCAAGGATGTGACAATCAAAGAGATGGGCTGCTAGGGAACAAGTTCACAAACTTACATCATTCATTTTCTGATTGGTGGGCTCAACTGGACCGTCCATGTTCAGGTGACCCAATGGTTCACTGGAGCAGTTCTGAGATGAGAGCTATGACCAGTACAAGCGGGAACCCAAAAAACCCCTGGAATTTATTTATAAAAAATTGTGTGTTTATTCTTACATGTTTAAACTTCAGTCACCTTCAAAGTACTCTCCATTTGATGCAGTACGCCTACTGAGACTTCTTTTCCACTACTCAAAACAGTTTTTGAATTTGTCAATTTTGATGCCTCTTGGTGTTTCTATGTTTCACATCTTCCACATCAGCAAAACATTTCCCTCTGAGGGCTTTTGTCATCCCGGGAAACAAAAAAAAAAGTCACTCGGGGTGAGATCAGCTAAATAGGGAGGGTGGGGCATGGGGGTCATGCTAGTTTTGGTCAAAAACTGAATGCCCAGTGCAGTGAGGGCAGGTGCACTTGTAAATCACCCATCATGAAATGGTCAAACACATTGAAAGAGTCTTCAAAAAACAAAATTCGCTGAAGCCAAACACGGCCTCTCACAATGTTAGCTGGTACACTGATACAGATGGGTTCCTAGAACACTCACCTAGGGAGGCAAGCCTGTACTACAGGGAGCCCACAACTCCACAAGATAATCCGTCTTTTTTTTTCCGGTCCCCGCCTTGTATATGATTAAGTATTTATTAACATCCTAGTCCAAGTTCAGGTCTGCAGAATGAAGAATTCTGGTCAGTTTTAGTAGAGGGAGTGCTGCTTGTCAGTAACATAGGAAGTGACACTTATAAAACAGCACAGTCACGCTGTGGGCGGCTTTGGAGCCCAAAGAACAAAGTCATGATTTGTAAGCTGCTTCAGAGGCTAAATTGCAAAACACACAAATAAATGCTGGACCACAAATTATGATAATGAAATTCTTACGAGTCTTCAGTGTGATGACATGTATCCACCTTTATATCATAGTGTTTTACTGGCATAAAAATTCTCTGTACTCTGCCTCTTGATCCCTCCCTGCAGGGCCTGATGATAAGCTTTTGATTACCAGGGTTTCCACTGCAAAGGCGACCAGTGGGAATAAACATACTGCCAGCTGTGTGGCACGGCTACTAGGTAAAATAAATGGGTAAGGAACCAGGCCTGCCCGCCCGCCCACGAAGCTCCCCTTTAAAAAGCCCTAGATAACTGACTGCTTACGTGACCCTGTTTTCCCCCCTCCACACCTTAATTCCCAATTTTACATTATTAATTCCCAAAGTTACAAAGAGTTGGTCAACA
This sequence comes from Mormoops blainvillei, assembly GCA_004026545.1. NCBI lineage: Eukaryota > Metazoa > Chordata > Mammalia > Chiroptera > Mormoopidae > Mormoops > Mormoops blainvillei. The sequence goes on along the minus strand of PVJD01013085.1, from coordinate 23,991 downwards.
CAAATGCTTTTAGTCAACAGTCTGATGGAGCCCCTCGCAGGTTAGAAAGTGCACTGTGGGTAAGCATGCTGCCCACGCAACGAAAACCTACGGGGAACCTCCCCACTGTGGACAGCAGGACACCCGAGATCAGATTCTGATAGCTGGCTCCTCATGGTTTCCCCCAGTGTCATAATGCCAAGCAAGACATTACACATTCCCTTGCACATCAAAGGCCTTTTCTCCAGTCTAAATTGCACACCATATATTAAGGAAACCTCTTGGGGAAAGGAATTTCCCACATATCAAGCACTCCTGGGTGAGCCACCTGGTGGTGAAAGACTGTGAATAAACGGTTTTTGACATTTGCTACAGCATAAGGCCTTCACCCCGTGTGAGCTCAGATAATAAACTCCAAAGGTACAGTAAAATATTTCTTATATTAACTACATTCATCAGACCATTTTCCAATATGAATTCTCAGGTGTTAAAGGCAAGTAAAATTTATGGCTAATGGATTTTCCATATTTTTACTTTCAAATGTGTTTCTACACTGTGAACTCTCCAGTGTTAGCTGGACTGCGAACTATGCTTAAAGGATTCCCATATTCGCTGCAATCATAAGGCCTTTCTCCTGTGTGAATTCTTTGATGTCAAATGAGGGCCAAGCTCTCAAGAAAAGATTTCCCACATTCACTACACTCATAAGGCCTTAACCCGGTGTGAACACTCCGATGATAACAGAGCCCGGGGCCGGATGAAAAGATTTCCCACATTCAGTACATTGATAAGGCATTTCTCCAGTGTGAACTCTCCCGTGTTCAATTGGCTCTAAAGGACTTCCCACATTCAGCCCATTCATAAGGCTTTTTACTAGTATGATTTCTCTGATGATCACAGAGGGCATAATGAGAGGTAAAAGATTTCCCACATTCATGGCACTCAAGAGGCCCTTCTCCACTGCAAACTCCCTGATGATAAAGAAGTTTCTTCCTAGTGGTAAAAGTCTTGCCACATACACTATACTCATAAGGACTTTCTCCTGTGTGAACTCTCAGATGTATAAGAAAGGAACACTTTTGAATGAAGGATTTTCCACATTCACTGCACTCATAAGGTCTTTCTCCTGTATGAACTCTCTAATGATTTCTGAAGTTAAAACCAGACACAAAAGATTTCCCACATTCATTGCATTGATATGGCCTTTCTTGTGTATGAACTCTCTGGTGTGCAAGACGATGTCTTTGGATAAAGGATTTCCCACAGTCACTGCATTCATAAGGTCCTTCTCTTGTATGTATCCTCTGATGATTACTGAGGTTGGAACAAGTTAAAAAAGATTTCCCACATTCGCTGCACTGATACGGCCTTTCTCCAGTGTGAACTTTCTTATGATAATGAAAAGCAGAGGTGGAGGTAAAACATTTCCCACATTCACTACACCCATAAGGCCTTTCACCGGTGTGAACTCTCTGGTGAACAACTAATGAGGACTGACATCTGAATGCCTTTCCACATTCGGGGCACAAAAGACATTGTATTCGAGTGTGGATGTCCTGGTCCCAAGCATGGGCGTGTATGGGGCTGAAGGGTTTCTTACATTCTCCTGGGTTGGAGCAAGTTTTTCCCTTTTGTACAGTTGCACCACTCTGGGTAATTTTGTTGGGTTTCTCCCTGGGCTGAGTGGTCTGCTGCTGTAGATGTTCCAAGGTAGACAAGAAGGCCTTCTTGACTTCATCACAGGTAAATTCCATGAAACATGGAATTTATAGCTCTTCACAAACAAGGCCCTGTCCACACTGCTTCTCAAGGGTTTCTCTCCCAGGTGCTGCTTCTGGTGTGTTTGGAGGTTTGCACTGCAATTGAATTGCTTCATACATACCTCACACCTTAACGTTCTGTGGCTGTGCGGTGTTCCTTGGTGCTCAGCCAACTGGAATACGTCTCTCAACTCTGGACCACAAGTCTGACAGAAGTGGGTCTTCAGGGAAGACAGAGCTGCCCTGGAGGTGCTGGCCTGTGACACTCCCACAGAAACACTGTGTTCCAAGGGGGCTTCTATGTCCTCTGGTCCACAGCAGCCACCTGAACGCAAATAAACGCCGGTGAAGTCCATGCTGACTATAGGAATGGAACAATGTCCTCACGAACGTGTATTTGTTCCCTCAGGAGTAGGTCTATGGGATGGTTTTCAATCCAGAGAGGAGTTAAAATCTGGTTGGGGAAGTGGCTCCTGGCATTACCACACCTCTAAGACAAATGAATGATAAAGTTCTCAGCAGGGAAAGGACACAAGAATAAGGTTTAACAAAGGAAGGTAAGCATTTTCTAAAATTTGTTCCTGAGAAAAAGATTCCTGTAAGACTTTTCCTGCTTGTGATGGGAGGCTGTGTAGAAGCACATGTCCAAAGCCAGGAAAACGAACCGCCGCAGAGTAGCTGCCATTCAAGGCCAATACAGGGATGCACAGTAATCTCATGGCATGTGTTGACCAACAGCACAGGGCAACAGGAAGACATGAAAGAGGTGAGTCCAAGGAGGAGGAGATTCTCCATGCACTAGAAGTCAGGGTGAATGAGACAAAGTAGTAAAATGGACTACTCAGCAAGGTAGCAACAGTGAGGAAGGATAAGTAGAAATGGGGCTCAGCACTGGCAACGACAACAAGACACTGCTAAAATGGAAAATGTTTCTGGTATGAACAGAACACAGTCCTGACATCACTCCCCACCCAGCTCAAACATGACCGGGTACCCGTGAGTTGGCCTAGCAGCCTCGGCCACAGAGAATCCCTACGGTATTTGCTATTCTTGACCTCAGCTGACAGAGCTACATGGCGATCACAGAGCCAAACTGCCACACACAGCTGTCTAATGGCCTTGCAGACAACCCAGTGGGAAGATCTTTCTACTCTGCAACAAGCGCGTAAAGGCAGGAAGGGGTGACTGATCCCTCAAATGTGGTGACATCAACAAAAACTCAAACATAGCATCTCTAAAAAGCACAGTAAGTTTCTAGCAAATGAAGCTAACAAAATGTAGGACAAAGAAGTTGATATAACTGTTTTACAAGAAGCTCAGCTAACTCCGAGAGAACACAGAGAACCCAGGGAAATCAGAAAAACTACATGGACACACAAAGTTCAGAGTCAGAAACTTTTTAAAAAATGATTTAAAAAATTCTGGACAAAGTATACAAAACAGGAAAAGAAAAACAATATAGAACTTAAACAGCATCTTAAAGAAGCAGGAGAAAAAGCTGTGACCTAGGATCCGGGCATTGAAAATCACCCAGTCAGAGGAGAAAAGAGACTGGAAAAACACTACATAATTTATGGGATGCCATTAAGGAAAATAATATTTGTGATATTGGAGTGCCACAAGGAGAACTGAGGAAGAAAGGGTCTGGAAGCTTATTTAAAGAAATAATGGATAAAAACTTTCCAAATCAGGAGAACGATGTGGACATCCAAGTACATGATGCTCATAGGCCCCCACGCATATTCAATCCAAAGAGATCTTCACCAAGTCACATTATAATGAACTTTTCCAAAACCAAAGGCAAAGAGAATATTAAAAGCAGAAAGGGCCCGCGCTGGTGAGCTCAGTGGATTGAGCGCCAGCCTTTGAACCAAAAAGGTCGCCAGTTTGATTCCCAGTCCGGGCACACGCCTGGATTGCAGGCCAGGTGCCAGTAGGGGGCGCGTGAGAGGCAAGCACACATTGATGTTTCCCTCTCTCCCTCCTTTCCCCTCTAAAAATAAATAAAACCTTTAAAAAAAATTCAAAATACTGAAGGAGAAAAAATGCCAACTAAGAATACTGTATCTGGTAGTCATTCAGAAATGTATTAGGTTGGCCTAAAAGTCCATGACGTTTGTTCCATAAAATAAAAGACGCATATTTTACCCTTGCAGCTGCTAAACATCGCCTAAGGCGCAAGAAAGCCCCACAGCAAAGAATTATTTGGCCAAAATGTCAATAGTAGCAAGAAACTTCGCAAACTGCTTCTGACATGTTGAATCAGTCACAGCACTTCTCCATATACAGCACAAATTTGTTTGTGTTTCAGTTATGTTTTTACGTTTCTTGAAATCACAAAGCATGATATGCTAAATATGTTGCATATTTTCTTCCATCTTCAATATTGAAATGGCTGCACAAAAATTCACCAATTTTGATGTTTTTTAAAAATGCACACTCATATGACAGCTGTCACAATACCATGTAACAAAATTGTTTTAAACGAAGTTAGACAACTAAGCACCATTAGAGCCATCACGTGGAAAAAATGTAAGGGACTTTTGGGCCAACCCAATAGAGCAAAGACTTCCGTAAATTAAAAAAAGCTGAGCCCTAACTGTTGTGGCTCAGTGGATTAAGTGCTGGTCTGCGAACCCAAAGGTCGCCAGTTTGATTCCCAGTCAGGGCACACGCCTGGGTTGTGGGCCGGGTCCACAGTATGGGGTGTTCAAGAGACAACTGATTATTGCTCTTGCACATCGATATTCCTTTCTCTCTCCTCTCTCTTTTCTCCTCTCTTTGGAAATAAATAAATAAAATCTTAAAAAAAAAAAAAAGCCAAGAGAGATCATCAGCACCCAAGTTCTCTTATCAGAAATACTAAAGGGAGTTCTTCAAGCTGAAATGTAAAAATACTAATCAAGTCCTGGCCAGGTAGCTCAGCTGATTGGAGAATCATCCCCATATGCCAAGGTTTGTGGGTTAGATTCCCAGTCAGGGCACCTACAAGAATCAACCAATGAATATATACATAAAATATGAGCAAAGAATCTGATTAAGTGGCTAACAGGTAAGTTTTCATGAAAAATTGCTCCTCCTCACTAATCAGCAGGGGAATGTAAATCCAAACCACAGTGAGATATTACCTCATGCACGGTATAAGGATCATCACCAAAAAGACAAGAGGCAAGTATTAATTAGCAAGCATGTAGAGAGAAGGGAACGCTTGTACACTGTTGGCGGGAATATAAACTCGTAAATGCATTATGAAAAACATGATGGAGCTCTAGCTGTGTGGCTCAGTGGACTGAGCGCTGGCCTGAAAACCAAAAGGCTGCTGGTTTGGTTCCAGGTCAGGGCACACGCCTGGGCTGCCCACCAGGTCCCCAGAGGCAAAAGATTGATGTTTCACTCTCTCTCTCTCTCCCTCCGTTCTTCTCTCTGTCAAAAATAAATAAAATCTTTTTTTAAAGTATGAAAATACCTCAAAATGTGCAAAAAATGAAAATAAAAACTCTACAGTATGAGCCAGCAAATCTAACTTCTTGGCATATATCCGAAGGAAATAAAATCAGAACGTGGAAGAGACATCTGTGCTCTCATGTTCACTTCACTGTTGTTCACAATACACAAGCTTTGGAAACAACAGAAGTGTCTGCCACGGATAACTGGATGAAAAAGGGGTGGTATGCACACCCCCGCCCTTGGAATATTATTCAGCTTAAAAAAATAAAAAAAATATGACACCCCACCCCCCAATAAAAACTATAAAAATAAAAAAGAGAAAAAGACAAAGGAAGAAAAGATAAAAGAAAATACTGCCATGTGCGACAACTTGGATGAACCTGGAGGGCATTATGCAAAATGAAATAAGCCAGTCACAGAAAGATACTGTATGATAGCAGTGAGCTGTGGAATCTAAACAACAACAAAAAGTTGGACTCACAGAAACTGAGTAGAATGAGAAGGCCAGGGGGAGGAGAAAACGGAAAGTTATTGATCAAAAGGTACAAACCTTCCTATAAGATGAGTAAGCTTTGAGGATATAATGTAAACATAGTTACTGCAGTAAATAATGCTGTACACTTAGAAGTTGCTGGGAGAGTATCCCTTAAGCATTCTTACCAAAAAAAAAGGTAATTATATCAGGTGATGGAAATGTTCATTAACTTGATTATGGGAATTATTTAACAAAATATACATACATCGAACAATCACATTTTGCACTTCAAATACTTTGTATATACCATTTTATAGGCCCCGAGAGTCCTACCCAGAAAGGATTTAAGAGCAGTGTTCTCCAGCATCACATCGAGGTACAGGTGTCTCTGAGCCTTATCAAGCAGCCTCCATTCCTCCCAGAAGTGCACGGCCACGTCCTCAAAGGCCACACTGGCCTGTCAAGATGGGGACAGAGAAAACCATAAACTTTGTCTTCTGAGAACCTCACAGCCCATCACCTCACACACCTTCTCCCTGATCCTCCTACTCCAGGGCTCCCCGGATCAGAGGAGATACCAGGCCCTGGTGACAGGGATGGCTGCTCACCCCTCAGGGTTCCCTAATGGCTGCGCTCAGCCCTCAGAGACAGGCAGAGGGGACACGCAGACCTCAGCCAAGCTGCGGGCCATACCTGCAGGGCCCCATCCCTCCTGCAGAGCAATTCCCCCGGGGCGGCTCCCAGGCTCCACCCGCTGGACACAGCAAAAGTGGGCTCCTGCTTCACCTGGTCCCGCCCCAGGGTCTCGGGGCCATCCGCTCACACGACCGACACCTGTGTGCACCACTGTGTACCCGCCGCCTTCTACCACCTTCCGTCCCAGCAGTTCCAGCCCCACAGACTCACTGGCATCGCCGTCCACTCTCCCAGGTGCGGCCCGCGGCGCCCCGAGAGCTCCAGGAACTCGAACACCGGCCCGCACAGCGCCGTCCTCGGACGGGCCCCGCGGCGGGGGAAGCCCCGAGTGGGGCCCTGCAGTCCTCCCTGCCCGCCTCCAGCCTCACTTCAGGGCTAGGCCCCCAGGAGGCGTGTCAACTGCAGATGAGAATAACCCCGGTCCAGTCCGCACTGCACTTGCTGTCCCCGCAGGGGCCACAAGCCTCCTGTCTCCACTCAGCCTCCCTCCCGTCCTGGGCGCCGGGGCCGGGGCTGCAGGGCCTGACGGGAGCCCCGCACCCGGGCTGCGCATGGAGGCCGGGGGTGCGCACTCACCTGAGCTGAGCGCCCGAGCGCGGCCGCTGCCATTGGACTCGGTGGGCGGGGCGGGAGCGGAGGGGGCGCAGGACCCCACGGTTCGGGTCTCAGCCCTGGCGGGGCTCCCACGGGCGGAGTATACGCAGCGGAGGTAAGGCCTTCTTTGTGTTTTCTTGGTTCCCTCACGTCTCTGTGGACTGACACTGGTAAGTGGAACCCTTGCCCCAATGTTGAGGGCCACAGAGCCGCGTCACAAATGCAGGAATCTCACGGAAATGCACACATGCGGATCTTTCATTGGCTCACTCGGCGCTGGCTCTTCTGGGTAATGTAGTTTCCTGACTCCAGCGCTCACAAGGAAAGAGTTCTCCATCCTGTCCAACTAGAACGTTTGGCAAGGGAGGAATCCTGCAAAATTATGTTCCTTCTTCCTGAGAGGGTCTTTCCTCCTTGTTAACTGCAGCAAAAGCCATAATTTAATGTTCCGTGAAATTAGCCTGCTCTTAGAAGATAAAAATAGGTTGTGATGAGCCCTGGCCGGTGTGGTTCAGTAGATTGAGTGCTGGCCTGCGAACTCAACTGAGCTGGTCATTGGTTCAATTCCTGGTCAGGGCACATGCCTGGGTTGTGGGCCAGGTCCCCAGTTGGGGGAGTGTGAAAGGCTTCAATCATATTTATGTTCTTCTCTCTAGAAGTAAATAAATAAAACCTTTTAAAAAATATTTGAGGTGCTCTCATATCGTGAGCTATCTTTCTATTGAGTCATTCACGCATAATGTAGTTCAAGCATAACAGTACACATTGTTATTGCCTTCAAATGTGTGAAGTCTGAGGTGGGTACTTGCAGGTTTTTTTAATTATTAGTTTGCTCCCCCAGGCAGAATGCCTATAGGAGGTATCCAATCAATGTTTCTCTCTCACATCGATCTCTCTCTCTCTCTCTCCTAAAATCAGTAAACACATTCTCAGGTGAGTATTAAAACAAAAGAAAAAAAATCAGTCTGACTCTAGTCTCCCTTCCCCCATCTAGTTTCTTTCCAGTGACACTCTTTGACAACTCTTGGGACCTGGAATTGCTTTCATTACACCCTCTCTTCCCATCATTGATGAGGGGAAAACCTACCCATCAGCTGCTGAGTAAGCCTTTCATTAAAACATATTTCTTTCAATGCTGAGATAAAAGGTAAACCTGCCTTCTGGACATGAAATCACCTGCCTACATGACAGTCCCCAGGTGGTCCCTAGGCGATGACGTCTGGTGACTCAGGACCTAGTCAACCCTGATGTTTGAAGGAACCCACTTCCTCATCCTTGTTTTGATACAGAGATCTGATCAGATCACTGGAGGAAAACGGTGGGGCCTTAGGGTGAGGTTGCCTGAGGCAACAGTAAACAGTCCAGGGCAGCATTGGCTGAGAAGCTGAATGCCTCTGGAGTGCATGGAATTATGGGTCAGAAGATTTGAGATAAACGAAGGGCTCTGCAGGTCTGAGCCTGGCTCTCTGACTTTCTCTCTTTGGCTCTCTTTTCCTCAAGGATGCCTGGGTGATTGGGCTGCAGCTGCTTGTGCTCCCCTACAGATGGCATTTTAGATAAGAAACACCAGGCACAGCCTATACTTGGGCAGCCTGGCAGAGGGCGGCAGGGTTATTCTTTGGGTGTTCTGGAGCAGACAAGCTCTGAGAGAGAAGCCTGCCATCGTCCCAAAATTGTGTAGCTTTTGTATCTAATGTCATTTTAGCTTGTAAACTAACCCTATAGAAATAAGATGATTAAAAACTAACAGGAGGAATACTACGAGAACAAAAGATTTCCCACATTCATTACACTGATGAGGCCTCTCTCCTGTGTGACCTCTCTGGTGTGTTAGGAAGTGATGGCTTCAGAAAAAAAATCTCCCACAATTGCTGCACTCATAAAGCCTTTCTCCCGTGTGTACTCTCCGATGAGCCCTAAAGTTGGAATCAAAAGCAAAAGATTTTCCATATTCACTGCACTTATGATAAAGCCTTTCTCCTATGTGACCTCTCTGATGTTGAATGAGGTCGGACCTATGGTTATAAGATTTCCCACACACACTGCAGTAATAAAGCCTTTTTCCAGCATGAATTCTCAGATGATAATGAGGGACTGGACGAGATGTAAAAGATTTTCCACGTTCACTACATTCATAAGACTTTCTTCCACTATGAACTATCCGGTGTTGAGTGAGGTATGACTCATGGCTAAAGGTTTTCCAACATTCGGTGCACTAATAAGGCCCTTTTTCCTGTGTGTACTCTCTGGTGTAGAATGAGTATTGAACTACTGGTAAAGGATTTCCCACATTTAATGCACTCAAAAGGCCTTTCTCCTGTATGCACTTTCCGGTGTAAAATAAGTACTGAACTATTGGTAAAAGGCTTTCCACACTGGATTTATAAGGTCTTGCTCCAGTGTGAACTCTCATATGAAAAATGAAGTAAAATTTTCATCTAAAGAATCCCACATGGCATGCACTCATAATGCCTTTCTCCGGTATAAACTGCTCATTGTTGAATAAGAAGGATCTACGGCCAAAAGAACGCACACATTCTTGGCAGAAGTCATATTTTTTGTCCGGTTTGACTTCTCTAGGGATAAATGAGGACAACCTTTTGGTTAAAGGACCTCTCACACCTGCAGCATGTGCACAGCCTTGTTCCACAATGAATTCTTTGATGCTGATTGAAGGTTGAATTTTGCCTAAAAAACTCGCCACACTCACCACACACATGATGTCTTCCAGCAGGGCAAAGACTCTGGTGAACAACTAATGAGGACTGATACCTCCTGACTGCTTTCCCACATTCACGGCTCATGAAACACTGTCTTCCAGGGCTAATGTTCTGTTTTGGAGCATGTGTGTGTCGGGCTGAAGGCTTTTCTACATTCTCCTGGGGTAAAACGAGTTTTTCTCTTTTATACTGCTGCCCCGTGCTCTGTGACTTCTCTGGCCTGAGCGGTCTGCTGCTGTAGATGTTCCCAGGTGGCCGGTGTATGGAGCAGGGGAGCCCTTAGTAACATTGCCAGGAGGAAATACGGACATGACGGCGATGCCGGTGGCCCAGCAGGAAGGGGCGGGTGGGTGCCGCAGGTGCGTGTCCAACTTGGGCACTCGGTGCCGTTGGGAAGAGGGGATAACCCGGCAGGCGGCCAAGGCTTCTGAGGAATAAATGGACAGGGAGGCACAGGTGTAATTGAAGTCAAATGACATGGAGCCCTGCTGTTTATTTGCTGCTTTGCAGGGCGGGAATATGGAGCCCCACGTGTCAAGTGCAGACACAAGAGCGTCAGGCCTTGTTCTTGCTCTTGTGCACTGAGACAGCGATCAATGCGGCTGTGAGTTGAGAGAAGGTTCCAGGACCAGTTATTTCTTTGATGTGGCGAGTTTGGGCACAGAATGAGCAGAGAAGCGATATTTGTGTTTGGGGGTGATAGCAACTTATGGTTTTAGAAAGGATCCTACTAATAGAATGAACCATCTCCATTATGACAGAGCATGATCTCTGAGGACATGACCAGCAACTTCGACCAGAAATGGGGGCTCCTCCGTGAGGCTCAGAGGCTGATGTGCTGTGATGAGACGCTGGAGAACTCCATGCTTACGGTGTCCATGGGTAAGACCCTCACATCCCCCCTCGAATCCTGGGTTCATCTCTGTCTTCCCTCCCCCACCAGTCATTTCTGTCATTCCACAGCTGGACTGTGGCTCTAGTAACTTCCACTTTCCAGCACTCGTGCTGAGGACACCAGTGCCGAGCGGTGTGCTCTGCTCCCAGAAAACCTCTCCCACTGCAGCCCCATTGCCTACTTCAGAGAAAGAAGGCGAGTGTTCGGGTGTCGGGAACCTTGCGGTCAGCTTAATGAATCTCACCTGGCTTGCGTTTTCCCTGGCTACGGCACAGGGTGGCGGCTCGCGTTTCAGGCTCTGCCGCCTTCCTCTGAGGCAGGCCGGTAAGCCAGGACGAGTGGGACACGAAAACTGAGACAGACAGCTGAACAAACTGGCCGAACAATTTCCAGCTAGATGTGGAAGGTCACCTCCTTGGAGAAAATATCTAGACCCAGAAAAGCAACAAAGACCACCAGGACCAGCTGCAATGACTAATGACTCTCTGCCCCAGCACGTACCAATCAGTAGAGACAATGACCCTTAAAAAAGCGCACCTGGAAAGCTGATGCATACTTTGCTGAAACCCTCCTCTGAGACCTGCCTAAGCTCCCTTGACTGCAAGAAAGAGAACCTTCAAGACAGCTGTGGCTCATGCGGCTCAGTGGGTGGAGCGTCATCCCATATCCGGTTCCTGGTTGGGGTGCGCGTGGGAGGCAACCAATCGATGTTTCCCTATTATAGTGATGTTTCTCTGTCACACATCCTTCCTCTAAAAAGCAATGAAAAAGTGTCCCTGGGTGAGGATAAAAAAAAGAGAAAAACAAACAAACAAATCACCAAAACCCTCAAGACAAAGGGCTCAGGGCATGAGCTGTCTGGGGAGCAGGCCTGCACCATTCCCCCCCTTTCTTTCCTCCCACAAGACTTGCAGCCGCAGGTCATCCTGGACTAACACTCCCTCCCGGAAACAGCCTCTGAAGCCCCCTTTTCTGTGGCTTCCCAGTGAACTAAGGCAGCCCAGCACCGGCTCTCCTGTTGCTTCTTTGATGCTAAGCCCTTCCTTGTTTCACTGTCCCCAGCTTTAATACCCTCATAGTCATCTGGACTTGTGTTGTGAATTTTTATTTATTTATTTGCACGAAGTCAAGAACCCAAACACTACTGGCTGTGTCTGGGCAGATCTGCTCAGGGTTAGGTCCTCTGTACTGTAAGACCTCCAGGTACTTCCTGGTGGCTGCTAAGAATTACAGGCACTGTCATCATTACTGTTAACATGAACAATGGGCTGCTCTCATAGGAATCTTTTAGGTTTCTGTGACATAGTTTTTTCAACTTTCTGTTGTGTGCTGAGACACAAACTGGTCATTTTGTTTGCTGGTCTTTTTTTCCCTCCAGCTTTGTGACTCTGAATTTCTTTTGAAAGAACAATCTCTTCAAAAAATCAAAACATACAAAGAGCCATTTTTTTTTTGGAAATGCAAAGAAAAGCAGAAAGCTCCCCTGTCTCTCCATTCCACCGGAGGGGAGGAGCCCAACTTCAGCTCTCACCTGGCTACGATGTCAAAAACCTTCTCATAAGGATGTTTGTCTTTGCTCTGGATGAAGCCTAAAGCTAACAGGATGAGTTCTGCCTGACAAACGCTGCTGTCGAGTCGTTACTTGAGGACTAGTTGTTTATTTTTAACACCTGCTTGTACTGGGTTTTATCTGCTTAGCTATTTAGGGGGACGAGGTTTGTCTATCTTTGGGATTTCTTACTGGATTGCCTGTGATGCACATCTCTGACTTAATAATTACTTAATAACAAAACAGTTGCTCTATTACCCTTGTAGAGAAGCTTTCTAGACTTGGAGTAGATTTTGTTTGTATTTGCTCAACAGTCACCATACCTGCCTGATGGCAGAGACATCAAGCACCCATGTCAGTGACAGGGGATGGGATGTAACAGGATGGCAGAGACGTCAGGAAGGCCTCCTTTCTAAGAACACCATTGACAGGGATGAGCCTCGTAGGTTTAAAAAAAATTTTTTTTCTGGAACCAAGAAGAGGGGGCATCTGTTCTGTTTACAGATAAACTGAGGTACATTAAAACTTTGAAGGTTTTATTTGAGGAAACAATTGTCCAATCAGGCAGCACCAGGCTCAAGGAAAGTCTTTTGTTGAACAGAAGGAAAATAAAGCAAGAAAATGATTGGACTGGCTACTATAAGGAGTTGCCTCATTTGAAAAAGCCTTCTTTAGGCTTTTTCCAGACAGTTAGGGCTGTCTGTGATCTGTAGATCTCAGGTTTGAACTTCTTACAACTGAGACATTTACAAGAACTTACTCTGAGTGAGGTTTTCAGTTTGCCCACGCAGGCTGCATGGCATTGGAAGCACCTCCGTCTAATGGCCTCCTTGTTTAATCACATTTCCAAGCCAAAGAAGCAGGGTGCAAGGCGGCTTCAGTGTGTGGTGCCCTCAGAGGGCTCCCCAGCAGTGGCGGTCCTCAAGCCCTTGTCACCATTAGCCAGCTTGGATCACTGCAGACACTCTACGGGTGTCCATTCGGAAGCGCAGTTCCGCTGCTCTCTGAGTGTGCACACCTGCAGCCCCATGGCCTGGGGCAGGAGGGAGGCAGCCTGGCCTTCCCTAGGGATCCTCTCAGGGCTTCACCTCTGCACCGCCAAGTCCATCAGCACCTAGGGACTCATTAGAAATGTGACTTCTCAGCTCCACACCCCAACCTATTCACTCACTTTGGAAACGATGCCCAAGAGTCAGTGTTTTCAGACGCCTTCAGTGGTGTCAGTGCAGAATAAGGGGAGTCCATCTCTTGCTGTGGTTCCTGTGGTCAGGGCACCCGAGAATCATGGCATATACAAAAAGCAACCAACGAATGTGCAAGTAAGCGGCAGCTGGAGATCTAAGATTCAAACTCAGGCCACTTGGAGAGTCTCATCACTGTGGTCCTCTTTCCCTCCCCACAGGCTTTGAAAACCCAGACCATCCTAATGCCATCTGTCCCCCATCTGTTTGAATCCACCATTGATAAACCAGGAAAATGAGCAATCACTACAAAGCAAGGCATAATTATATTACTGAATGCCTGAACTTAAGATACACATGGAGAATGTTAATGCAGATTAATCTTAAAAGTGCTATATTTTCCATTACATTGTGCACAGCATAAAATTTTTGAAATTTATATTTTACTATTATTGAAAACAAGCCATTAAACAAAGAAGTCACTCGTGTATTTAAAGTTGAGTAAAATTCCAAAATATATCTTTCTTGCTTCACTGTCATAGTTATTAAAGAGAAGGAAAATGGCCCTGGCTGGTGTGGCTCAGTGGACTGAGCTCCGGTCTGCCAACTAAAAGGTCACCAGCTCAATTCCCAGTTAGGGAACATGCCTGGGTTGCAGGCCAGGTCCCCAGTTGGGGGCAGGCGATGGGCAACCAATGGAAATACCTCTCACACACCAATGCTCCTCTCCTTCTTTCTCCCTCCCTTCCCCCTCTCTAAAAATAAATAAATAAAATCTTTAACAAATAATAACAAAATAAAGTATCGATGACGTGGAGAAATGGAACTCCCATAAATGATAAGACGGCAGACAAGTACAATCATTTTATATCACAATTTCCTCAAAAGTTAATACACACCTACCTGTGACTCAGACATTACACTATAAATTACTGACAAAAGATAAATAAAACAGCCCTGGCTGGTGTGGCTCAGTGGATTGAGTGCCGGCCTGTGAACCAAAAGATCGCCAGTTCAATTCCCAGTCAAGACACATTCTTGGGTTGCGGGCCATGTCCCCGGTTGGGGCATGTTAGAGGCAACCTATCTACGTATCTCTCAAACACTGATGTTTCTCTCCCTCTCTTTCTCCCTCCCTCCCTCCCCTCCTCTCTAAAGATAAATAAATAAAATCTTTAAAAAAAGAAACAAACCATGCCTGGGGATCCTGAGATTTGGGTGCACACCGATCCTGCAGTCACGGTTATAGAAACATTTGTGGATTCCCTTTCGGAAGCACATTCCATTGTGTTGGCTAAACTCTCCAATCCCTACAATCCAGTGTCGTTTCAGTAGCAGTTATGGTTTCTCATAACCCCGGTGGTCTTACAATCAGTAATCATCACCCATGGAATCGAAGCCTCAGGACACATGGTTCATTGCAGGACATACAGGAAACAGACTCCCTTCAACATCCCCTGAGATTATCCCCTGTGAACAATGGGAAAATTCATGCTGCTCCAAGAAGCACTTGAGACGGTCACATCTGACCCCTCCACAGTGTGATTTCTTTTTTTGTCTTGTTTTCTATTTATTTTTTAGGGTGGTTTCTAAATCTCCTAAAACTTATGGCTTTTAGGTTCACATGAAGTCCAAAAAGCCCTGTAGTCCTTCCTAGAAAGAACGTAAATTTGGGAAAAACCGGTGAGATGTGTTTTGCCATTATACTGTCCTTATGAAGAACTCAAAGCTGGGGATCCTCATAAAAATGTTCACCTTTCATATTTGTGGAGCCAAAATCTGCTTGTGAAATATACCACACACTAAATAGAACTCAGAAAATAAAAGAGAGCTGATACCGTGAGGAATTAAACAATACTGAACAAACCAAAGCAATGTGCGGTGAAGAGTTCAGGTTGGTGACTCGGAAGATGAAAAAATTCCTGGGAGACAGTGGTCCTCCAGCCAGACTCATGTGATATTTTCTGAGCCAATAAAGTGTCGGATTTCTACCCAATGTGACTCCAAAGAGCTCAGGTACCACCTGAGAGCAGAAGTCAGCACAGTAGGATGGTAATGGACACAAACTGTGGTGACGTGCCACGTGGCACAGTGAAATGACTTTGGCCATAGGAAATGGTGAAGAGCCCCGGGCAGGTTAGAAAGTACAATATAGATACACATGCTTCCCACGTAACTAGAACTTACAGGAAATCTCCCAACTGTGGACAACTGGATACACGAGATCAAATTCAGACAGATGGGTCTCATGGTTTCTTCCAGTGTCATTATACTGACAAGAAAAGTGCACACTCCCTTGCACATCTAAGCTAAGGTCTTTCTCCAGTATAAACACTACACTGTATAATAAGGTAAATTCTTTAAGGATTTTCTACATTCTGTGCACTTATAAGGTCTTTCTCCTGAATGAACTCTTTGGTGGTGAAAAGACTATGGGACTATGGGTAAAGGATTTTTCTCCTTTGCTACACCATAAGGCCTTCATCCTGTGTGAATTATCAGATAACAAACTCCAGATACAGGTAAAACATCTCCCGCATTCCATACACTCATAAAATAATTTTGCAGGATGAAGTCTTGGGTGTTAAGAAAAGTAAAATTTATGGCTAAAGGATTTCCCACATGTTTTAACTCATACACCTTTCTCCAGTGTGAACTGCCCAGTGTTAATTGGACTGCAAACTATCCTTAAAAGATTTCCCACATTCACTGTAATTATATGGCCTTTATCTTGTGTGAACTCGCTGGTGTACAAGAAGGTGATGTCTCTGGATAAAGGATTTCCCACATTCACTGCACACATAAGGCCTTTCACCTGTGTGAGTTCTTCGATGTCGGATGAGTGCCGAGCTCTTGGGAAAAGATTTCCCACATTCACTACACTCATAAGGCCTTAACCCAGTGTGAATACTCTGATGATAACGGAGGCCAGAGCCAGAGGAAAACGATTTCCCACATTCAGTACATTGATAAGGCTTTTCTCCAGTGTGAACCCTCCAGTGTTCAATGAGGTAAGAATTTGCTCTAAAGGACTTCCCACATTCAGTACATTCAAAAGGCCTTTGGCTTGTATGAACCCTCTGATGGTCGCGGAGGGCATAACTAGAGGTAAAAGATTTCCCACATTCATGGCACTCATGAGGCCCTTCTCCACTGTGAACTCCCTGATGATAACGAAGTTTCCTCCTAGTGGTGAAAGATGTCCCACATACACTGCACTCATAAGGTCTTTCTCCTGTGTGAACTCTCAGGTGTATAAGAAAGTAGCATTTTTGTATAAAGGACTTCCCACATTCACTGCACTCATAAGGCTTTTCTCCAGTATGAACTCTCTGATGATTTCTCAGGTTGAAACCAGATGCAAAAGATTTCCCACATTCATTGCATTGATATGGCCTTTCTCCTGTGTGAACTCTCTGGTGTGTAAGGAGGTGATGTCTTTGGATGAAGGATTTCCCACAGTCACTGCACTCATAAGGCCTTTCTCCTGTGTGAACTCTCTGATGATTATTAAGGTTGGAACCAGCTGAAAAAGATTTCCCACATTCCCTACACTGATAAGGCATTTCTCCTGTGTGAACTCTCTGGTGTAAAAGAAGGTGATGTCTTTGAATAAAAGATTTCTCACATTCACTGCATTCATAGGGTCTCTCTCCTGTGTGTACTCTCTGATGATTACTGAGGTTGGAAACAGATAAAAAAGATTTCCCACATTCACTGCACTGATATGGCCTTTCTCCAGTGTGAACTTTCTTATGATAATGAAAAGCAGAGCTAGAAGTGAAACATTTTCCACATTCACTACACTGATAAGGCCTTTCACCTGTGTGAACTCTCTGATGTTGGATGAGGTTGGACCTTTGGCTATAAGATTTCCCACATTCACTGCACTTATAAGGCTTTCTTCCAGTGTGAACTCTCAGATGATAACGAAGGCCAGGGCGAGAAGTAAAAGATTTCCCACATTTGCTACACTCATAAGACCTGGATCCATTGTGAACACTCTCATGATAACGTAGGCCTGGACGAGATGTAAAAGATTTCCCACATTCACTACATTCATAAGACTTTCTTCCACTATGAACTATCCGGTGTTGAGTGAGGTATGACTCATGGCTAAAGGTTTTCCAACATTCAGTGCACTCATAAGGCCTTTTTCCTGTGTGTACTCTCTGGTGTAGAATGAGTATTGAACTACTGGTAAAGGATTTCCCACATTTAATGCACTCAAAAGGCCTTTCTCCTGTATGCACTTTCCGGTGTAAAATAAGTACTGAACTATTGGTAAAACATTTTCCGCATTCACTACACTGATAAGGCCTCACTCCAGTGTGAACTCTCATATGTACAATGAGGTAAAATTTTCGTCTGAAGGTTTTCCCACATTGCATACACTCATAACGCCTTTCTCCAGAGTGAACCGTCCGTTGTCTAATAAGGATGGATCTACGGCTGAATGATTGGACACATTCACAGCACAAGTCATGTATTATTTTAGTCTGACTTCTCCATGGATAAATGAGGACAAAGTTTTGATTAAAGGACTTCCCGCATTTGCTGCACTTATACTGTCTTGCTCCACAATGAATTCCTCGGTGATGATTGAGGGTTGAAGTTCGCCTAAAAGACTTGCCACATTTGCCATGCACATGAAGACTTTCAACAGTGTGAACTCTCTGGTGACCAGCTAATGAGGACCGATTGCTAAATGCTTTCCCACATTCAGGGCACACAACACACTGTGTTCCAGTGTGGATGTTCTGGTCCTGAGCATGTCTGTGTCTAGGGCTAAAGACTTTCTTACATTCAGCCCAGGTCAAAAGAGTTTTTTTCTTTTCTATAGTTGCCCCACACTGGGCGATTTTGTTGGGCTCCTCCCCGGTGTGAGTCGTTTGCCACTTTAGATGTTCTGAGGTGGACAAGAAGGCCTTTTTGACTTCATCACAGGTAAAGGGCTTCTCTGAAACATGGAATTTATAGCTCTTCACAAACAAGGCCCTGTCCACACTGCTTCTCAAGGGTTTCTCTCCCAGGTGCTGCTTCTGGTGTGTTTGGAGGTTTGCACTGCAATTGAATTGCTTCATACATACCTCACACCTGAACACTCCGTGGCTATGCGGTGTTCCTTGGTGCTCAGCCAACTGGAATATGTCTCTCAACTCTGGACCACAAGTCTGACAGAAGTGGGTCTTCAGGGAAGACAGAGCTGCCCTGGAGGTGCTGGCCTGCGACACTCCCACAGAAACACTGTGTTCCAAGGGGGCTTCTATGTCCTCTGGTCCACAGCAGCCACCTGAACGCAAATAAACGCCGGTGAAGTCCATGCTGACTATAGGAATGGAACAATGTCCTCATGAATGTGTATTTGTTCCCTCAGGAGTAGGCCTATGGGATGGTTTTCAATCCAGAGAGGAGTTAAAATCTGGTTGGGGAAGTGGCTCCTGGCATTACCACACCTCTAAGACAAATGAATGATAAAGTTCTCAGCAGGGAAAGGACATAAGAATAAGGTGTAACACAAAGAAGATAAGCATGTTCTAAAATTTGTTCCTTGGAGAAAGGATTCCTACAGGACCTTTTCTGCTTGTGGTGGGAGGCTGTGTAGAAGCACATGTCCAAAGCCAGGAAAACGAACTGCAGCAGAGTAGCTGCCATTCAAGGCCAATACAGGGATGCACAATAATCTCATGGCACATATGGACCAACGGTACAGGGCAACAGAAAATGACATAAGAAAGATATGTGAGATATGAAGTCCAACGAAGAGGAGATTCTCCATGGGCTACAAGTCAGGGTGAATGACATAAAGAAGTAGAATTGACTAGTTAGCAAGGTAGCAAGAGTAAGGAAAGAAAATTATAAATGGGAGTTCTGCCCTGAGTGATATGGCTCAGTTGGGTATCATTTTGCAAAGTGAAAGACTGGGGGTTTTATTTTCAGTCAGGGCACATGCCTGACGTTGTGGGATTGGTCCCCACTGGGGTGCATAAGAGAGACAAACAATGTTTCTTTCCCACATCATTGTTTCTCTCTGTCTCTTTCCCCCTCCGTTCCTCCCTTTCTAAAATTAAATAAATAAAATCTTTCAAAAAAAAAAAAAGAAAAAGAAATGGGGTTCAGTACTGGCAATGACAAGGAAACACTGGTTAAATGAAAATAGCCTAGGCCCGGGCTGGTGTGGCTCAGTGGATTGAGTGCCGCCCTGTGAACCAAAGGATCACTGGTTCGATTCCCAGTTGGGGCACATGCCTGGGTTGCGGTGGTGTAGACGCAATCACACATTCATGTTTCTCTCCCTCTCTTTCTCCCTCCCTTCCCCTCTCTAAAAATAAATAAATAAAATCTTAAAAAAAAATAACAATCTTGGTATGATCAAAACACAGTGTTGACATCATACCCCACCCAGCTTCAACATGACCAGATACTTGTGAGTTCCCCTCGCAACTTTGGCTATTGAGAATCCCTACGGTATTTGCTATCCTTGAACTCAGCTGAGAGAGCCTAAACTGCGTCACAGGAGCCGTCCAATGACCTCACGAGCAATGCAAGGTGAAGACCTTTATACACCAAGAAAACCCTATAATGGAAGGAAGGGGTGGCTGATTCATCAAATGTGGAGATATCAAAAGTTTATAAGGAACACACACACACAAAAGCAAAGAAACATGACATCACCAAAGGAGTACGATAAGTTTCCAACAAGCGAAGCCAACAAAGTGCTGGACAAAGAATTCAAAATAGCTCTGGCCAGGTAGCTCAGTTGGTTAGGGTGTCATCCTGATATGCCAAGGTCCCCAGTTGGGGTATGCACAAGCGGCAAGCAATCCATGTGTCTCTTTCATATCAGTGCTTTCCTCTCCATCCCTCCCCCTCTCTCTAAGGTCAATAAGAATGTCCTTGGGTGAAGATTAAAATAAAATATAATAATTATACTTCACCTAGCAAAACTGTCATTCAAAAATGTAGAAAAAAATGAAGATTTTCCTAGATAAAAAAAAAACCAAGGGAGTTCACTACCACTCAACCTGCCTTACCAAAAATACGAATGGGAGATCTTCAAGCCGAAATAAACAGACACTAATCTAGCACAGAAATATATGAAAATATAGAGCACATCTGAAAAGTTAAGTATATATTCAAATTCAGAATACACTAATACTGTAATGTGATTTTGTGTTAATCATTTAACTCTAGTATAAAGGATAAAAACCACGAACATTAAAAATAACTATGGTCCCAATAATTTAATATTGGTTAAACAAAATAAAAAAATATAGATTGTGACATCAAAAACACAAAATGCAGCCCTGACTGGTATGGCTCAGGTGGTTGAGTGTCATCCTGCAAGGCAAAAGGTTGTCAGTTCCATTCCTGGTCAGGACACATGCCTGGGTTGCAAGTTGATCAGTCGGGGCACATGTGAGAAGCAACAGGAAAGATGAGGAAAGAAAGAGGAGAAAGATGTTTCTCCTCACATCAATATTTCTTTCCTTCTCTTTCTCTCACCCTACCCCTCCCTCTCTAAAAAAATTTAAAACGCACATTCTCTCTGGAGCACACCCACACCTTTGTTTCCTCTCAGGTGTGCACCTCTACTTTTCTCTCCTAAACCCTGTGAGTCCCCACGAGACTTGCAACCAGGGGAGCAGTGGGCAGTGGCAGCTCGTCCCGGGCTCACCCCCTGAACCTGTCTCCAAGGCCCCCTTTTCTCTGACATTTCAGTGAGTTAAGACCAGGCTCACTGTTGCTTACTTCTTTCCTATAATGTTTCTGAAGAGCCAAAACAGAGCATCGCCTAGGCTGTCTCCTGTTGCTTCTCTAGCCTCAACTTTCTGTTGAGCTAAAAGCAGCCTGGTCTTGGCTTGATTCTTTCATTGTGACTTTCACTTCTTAGTAAGTCCATGTAACCCAGTGTGGCCCACATCTTTCCTAAAAAAAAGAAAAAGGAAAAAACATAAAATGTAGATGGATGAAATACTAAAAGGGTACTTTCTGCATGTGATTGGTGGTTATCAGGTGAGAACAGACTGCTAAGACGTTTTAGTAAACTTCATGATAATCACAAAGCAAACCCTACAGTAGATAAACAGAAAATAAAGTTAAAAAATCAAAGCACGTCAGTACGAAAAATCATAAACTCAAAAGAAAGATAGCAAGAAAGGAAAGTGGGAACAAAGGAACTACAAAAAAGCCAGACAAAAATGAACAAGATGGCAATCATCAAGCACTCACAAAATTCTCCAATCAAATCACATACAGTGGCTTAATTAAAACAAGTCCTAAATATATCTTGCCTGCAAGAAACTCACTTCAGCTTTAAGGACTGAAATAGGGTGAAAGAGAAGAAAATCATCGTCACGATCATGATCATCAGCATCCACGCAAATGGACGCCAAAGAGGCAGGCTCACGACTGCAGGTAGCTAAACTTATACCAGACAAAGTAGACATTAACTCAAAACCTGTCATAAGAGACAAAGAAAGTCATGATACAATGATAAGGAACTCAATTCTCAGGAGAATATATCAGCTATAAATATACATGCACCCAACACCAATGCAAGTAAATATATTAAGCAAGTATTAACAGACTGGACCATAGGAAAAACAACCAATGAAACAGTAACAGTAGACTTCATTACTCAACTTTCTGGTGTAGTTAGATCATCTAGACAGAAAATAAATAAGGAAATATTTGACTTAAGTAACACTTCATAGCAAACCGACAATAAATACATATAGATTATCACACCCAGCTATAGCAGAATATACATCTCAAGTGGAGACAAAACATTCTCTAGGAGAGATCATATGTTTGGCTGCAGTCTTAACAAATGTAATAAGACTGAAATCGTATCAAGAATCTTATTTGACCACAAGGCCTTGAAACTATAAACCAATAACAGGATAAAAGCTGGCCAGCACACAAATATGTAGATATTAAACAATACATTACTGAACACCTATTAGGTTAAAGAAAAAAATCAAAAAAATAAAATACAATTATTTGGAGACAAACAACAATGGAAATAAATTTCTGTTCCATGATGCAGCAAAAGCAGTGCTAAGAATGAGGTTTTATAGCAATAAATGCCTACAGTATGGAAAGAAAATTCTCAAATAAACAACCTAACTTTACACCATAAGGAACAAAAAAGAAAAAGAAAACAAACTGAGTTCAAATCTAGTAAAGAAAGGAAATAACAAATATCAGAGCAAAAATTAAGCAAAATACAGAGTGAAAAAAAATAATGGAAAATATTAACAAAGCTAAGAGATGGTTTTTGAAAAGGTACAAAACTGAGAAGCCCATAGCAAGACTAACATAGAAAAGAGACTCAAATACACGAAGTTTAAAATGAAAGCAGAAACACGACAACCAATATCACAAAAACACAAAGATCATAAGAGACTTCTATGAACAATTAAACAATACAAACTGAAAGAAATGGATAAATTACTGGAAACATACAACCTACTGCCCTGGAATGGTAGCTCATTTGGTTAGAGCATTGTCCCAATTCACAGAGACTGCGGGTTTGATCTCCCATCGGGGCACCTACAAAGAGCAACCAATGGACGCATGAATGAGTGGACTGAAAAAAATTTTTTTAAAGATATTTATTTATTTGTTTGTTTGTTTGTTTATTTTTAGAGAGATGGGAAGGGAGGGAGAAAGAGAGAGAAACGTCTATGGGAACCTGGCTCGCAACCTAGGCATGTGCCCTGACTGGGAATCAAACCGGTGACCCCTTGGTTTGCAGGTAGGCGTTCGATCCACTGAGCCTCACCAGCCTCACTTCTTGTCATATACTCAGAGGAAATGGCATTAGAATGTGTAACAAGCATCTGCACTCTCACGTTCACTGCACCATTATTCACAATACACAAGCTATGGAAACAACAGAAGTGTTTGTCCATAGAAAACTGAATAAAAACGGAGCAGTACACGCATGCTCATGCATACGCACCCCTGAAATATTATTCAACCTTAAAAAAGGAAATCCTTCACTCAAAAAATAAAAACAATAAAAATTTTAAAAAAACAAAGGAACAAAGAAAAAAAGAGTAAATTCTGTCATATGCAATGACTTGTATAAACTTGCAGAGCATTATGCAAAATGAAATAAGCCCGTCACACAAAGGTAAATATTGGGCGATGTCACTTATACGTAAAATCTAGATAAATAAAGAGTTAAACTCGCAGAAATACAGTAGAGTGGCAGGGCCTGGGGAAGGGCAACTGGGGAGATATTGGTCAAAAGGTACAAACCTTCAGTTATAAGATAAATAAGCCCTGAGGATCTAATGTAAAACATGGTGATTACAGTTAATAATACTCTGTTGTACACTTAAAAGTTACCGGGAGAGTATATCTTAAGCCCTATTACCTGCAACCCAAAATGATTATATCAGGTGAGGGAAGTGTTCACTGGCTTGATTATGGCAATTTTTTCACAACATATCCACGCATCCGTCATCACATTGTACACTTTAAATACATACCATTTACAGAGCAGCAACGCTGGGACAAAGCAGACAAAACATCTAACACAACTCTACAAACCATGCAAAAGGGTCTTAAAAAACACCCATGGTAAACAGTGGCCATGACAGTGCTCGCAATTTATGGCACAGGGAGGCCCTAGGAAATGTCGGCTAAAGGAAGGGATCAAAACAAGTACCATGGATCTGG
>PVJD01013084.1:0-36100 GCA_004026545.1 Mormoops blainvillei | reverse complement strand
ATGAGGATAGGAATTTTGTTTCTTTCATTGGTTGTATACACCAACAAAACAGAAACACCTGAGATAGAGCTTGGTATAAGTAGTTGTATAATAATTATTTTATAATAAGTATAGAGTTTAAGCTATTTAAAATATTATTTATTCATATTCTTTCAAATCGTGTCTTATGAATTAAAGCATGTCTTTCCTTCTTAAACCTACACCTAGAATGTGTTAATACATGCTTTTGAATTTCTTTTCAGATAATTTTAATCATTGTGTTTAAAATGCTTCCACTCTCAAGCTGCCTTGTGCTATTCAGTGTATGATTCTTGTGTCTGAGTTTGTGAGAATAAGGCTTGTAGAATATTCCACCAAATACAAGGGAGGCTGTGAACTTCTTTTATAGCAGGATCAATAACCATTTGAATTGGAGAGATTAAATTAGCCCCAGGCTGGTTTGGAAGCAGGAGGATAGATGGACAGGTTCTGTGAGTTTCTTGTAGTTCTATACAAAGTGTTTGTTAAAGTTTCAATGAGAAAAAGGCACTAAAATTCAAAGGTAAACATTCTGCTTTAAAGTGATAGAGACAAATGGCCTTCTACTGAACAAACCTTTTCAGAGATTGTATAGATCATCTGCATTATGTTTTTGTGTTGCCAGTGAAAAGGATGTGTGGAGAAAGGCCTTACTTTAAATTCAGTTCCAATATCAAGTTGGCGCAAAAGCTGTGCTTCTTAGTAAATCCAACCAAACACACTGACATTTTCAGAGTGCACCTGATACATTTCAATAATTAATTCTTAAGTCAAGAAAGAGTCAAGGAATCAGATGAAGAAGCACAGTGGGCTGAAAAATGCCAGTGGGAAGGGAAAAAATCAGCCATGGGTTGAAACTTTTCAAGCTGAAAAGAGGTCAGTGGGATACCACTGGGAACAAGGATGAAGGTTCAGGTTTTTGTTTTTTTATTATTGTTATTTACATAAACCACCCATAGAGCAATGTGAGCTGCTCAGGCCTTAACTTTGCAGAAATTGGTAGACTCAGAAAAAGAAAAATCCAGTCACATAGCAGAAAGAGCTAAACCAATGAGGCACATACATAATAAGCAGTCAAAGGAGAAAAACCTCAAATTTAAAAAAAAAATTCTCTTTTAAAGAAAACAAATTGTGGAACAATGGTGCTGGAAAGAAACTCAACTCAAGAAGTGTGCCAAAAATTTTCCTTTGGAAAGTTTTAATTGTTCTATAGATGGCCTTTATGTTTGGATCAGAGGGTATCACAGAATTGCTACCTGAAACACTAGAATTTAATTAGTAGATGAGCATGCTTTAATGTGGGAAATATATATTATAGATAAAAGGTTTAGAAAGGCCAGAATTGCTACTAAGACAGACTAACATCATTTCAAAGGATATGTTTTGCAAAACTATTTTTCATGATGTCTTAGGTATGTTCCCACTTCTAAATAATTATTCTCCTAAATACTACCAATAAAACTGCAATAAAAATAAAATTTAAATTATTGAGAACTGATTTAAAAATGCCAGTTTAACTTATTTTGTTATCTATCCTTAAAAGTTTATCATGTACTTTTCAGCATGGATAGGCAGATCCAACCACATCATTATATTCAATAACTATTGAGAGTATTTCTTTATACTAGCTTTCAGCATAAGGTCTCAGGAAAGATTAACACATGTAGAAAGATATGTATGCATAACATCTACAGCATGATTTATCAAGCAAAATTCACCCACTGGAAGAAAAAGAATAACTCTACAGCAAATGCCTACAACCTGGTATAAGAACCACTTGATGACACTATCCTAATACTAGTTGTGATCAATGATCAGAGCCTCTAACAAGAAAAGTAAAAATAACAGTATGTTTATTTTTAAATTAATGAAAATGTCAGTATGTCAGTGTGTGCCGTTGCATTCTATAATCCGGTAATAGGGAATAAGAGAGTGTTAGACACTGCTGGGCAAAGCCTTTTCCATTCCCAGTTGCTCGACCAGTGCTTAACACATAATAGGTAGTCAACTTACTGGAAAAACATGCATCTTATATCTCCCAAGTACTTCTAAAGAAGTAATAATTTGTAAAAATAAGTGTTTTGAATTTAGAAATTCACTACATGATTCTTTGTATCTCAAGTGATATGAAATAGTAGTTTCCAGTTTTTTTTCTGTGAGCTACAGAAAAAGATGACATTTTAAGGAAACTAAATCATATGTACTTTAGTTCCAATTTTATTTTCCAAGTGAAATAGTAAAATATGAAGGTTAAATGGGTGGAGTAACAAGCACATCCGATTTTTTAGATTTCAGCTTGAATAATATAAATTGGTAGTGGTATAGATAGGGAGTTTTCCATATGCCAGATGATTTGTTATTTGGCAACAAAATAACACAGTCACTCTATATTTTTTTCTCCGGGGAAAAATAAATTATCTAAGACAGGAGCAAGTGATTTTGCACTAATGTACTTACCAATTATATGGAGAGATTTCAAAACTATAAGCAGGAAGTTATTGGCTGAAATTATATCTCCTCATACTGAAATAGAAGATGGTATCCAAACATCTTAAATACTCAGGTCAAACTGAAGAATTTCAGCCTCTTCTTTGCTTACGGTTATATTAATTCCTATACTAGGATTGGACAAAGCTCATGGCATGATCCAATTAAATCCTCTTAATGATATTCGGTATCTCAGGAGGTGGCTATTTGAGAGAACCATGTCAATAGAAACATAAAAGTATCTGTCAATTTGTGGAGAGGGGAAGGAGAACTCTCGCCCTGCACAAGAATTACAGATGCTTCTGTGCACAATTGCTAGATCAGGTGAGTGCGGAATTCAGTTCTGAATACAGAAAATATGATTTGAAACCGAACACATATATTCATATCAGATGTGAGGAATTAATCAGGTTTGGGGAACTGCAGAGCTGCTACAGAGAGCCAGAAGGGAGTTGGCTCCAAATACTTTGTGATAGGGTTGTGGGGACAAATTCCTTGCTAAGGGGGAAAAATAAAGCAGCTGAAAAACAGCTAATCAAAGGGAACCAGCTAATGTTGTAGGAACTTAGAAACTTGAAACTCAAATATGGATGCAAATTATTTTGGTAATTTGAAAAAAGAAAAAAGAAAAAAACCCAGAGAATCTGTTGGAAAATTGCTATAGTGATACCAGAAGATTTTTCTTATTTGACATAAGAAAAAAAGTGGAGGTGGGGGTGCAAAAAAGAAGAATATAAAAAGAGTACAATTGGTAATGATAACTAAAGTACCAAAGTGGAGCAAAAATGTAAGTCTCTCAAATAACAAACCTGCAGTAGAGTCAGTATAGATTGAAATAATGGTCACTTAAGCAAACTGTTGGAATCATTGTCAAAAATGTGAGTTATTTGATCTCCACACTGTCAGAAAGAGAACATTATACTTGATCTATTACTGAAGCTATTGGGCCAAATGCTATTACAGCTCTCATTGGGAAAATGCATGCAAATAAGGCATACAGATTACTTATTGAGAAAGCAAAATATTCTATAAAATAAAGTGAGTAGAAATAGAATACTATATCACATATATCAAAAAGATAGACTACTTTATAAACCCTTAGAAAAAAATTCTATCAATTTCATTCATTACAACTAGATTTCAATTAGAATGTGTATGTAATTAATTTCCTTGCTTTAAGTTGCTTGACCCTGATATTATCATATTTGGTTACTCTCTAACACCTAATACATATCAGGCATGTTTTGAAAGTAAAACTAGCTGATTAAATTAAATCCATTCACAAGAGCAACAATTAAATGTTTTCACTTACATAATAGACCATATCTGCTCTTTGCATATGACTCCTAATAATTAAAACAATTATTTTGGAAGCAGACTTCAGTGTCATATGCCACAGAATTTGATATTTCAAATTTTAAAATTTTAATTTTCTGACATGACTTTGTCTTAAAGTTACCAATGA
This sequence comes from Mormoops blainvillei, assembly GCA_004026545.1. Lineage (NCBI taxonomy): Eukaryota > Metazoa > Chordata > Mammalia > Chiroptera > Mormoopidae > Mormoops > Mormoops blainvillei. Next base: position 32,130 of record PVJD01013084.1, on the reverse strand, counting down.
TAGATTTTCTTATGAGGTAGCTAATATGTACATTATTCATATTTAGACAATTATTTAAATTTTATCTGTTTCCTGTGCTTCCTAACCTGTAACTATAAATGCTTTGATATTTAAAATTAAAATAGTTTTACTATCTTTCAAAGTAAGAGGGCATTCTGACATTGTGTTCCCCACAATAAATGCAACTTGCATTTTATATGTATTTTAATAATTGTATTGTCATCTTATTCATTTCCCAGTCACTTTGTTATTTTCCTTTAATTTTTTCTCTTCCTGAATTATATGTTCAAGTTAATTTCAGGTCAGTTATTTACATTTGCACAAACTACTGATGAGGCTGAGACAGTTGAATAATTTTTACAAGAAAACAAATTGTCTAATTTGTTTAAACCTCACTAACATAAAACGTACTTTTGTATGTTAATTTCTCTACCAGTTTTAGAACTCATAACATGGTTAATATCTTAAAGCTTACATCCATACTCCAATCTACGTTAAGATGACAGTTTCTTCAAAGGCTACAGAAAACTTTTCAACCACAAAACAGCATGACTCTATTCCTTCAAAATTTGTTTTAGCATGTATATTGGTACTACTCAAAGTTTAATAGTAGAATATATAAATTGATAATGCAAACTTTCATTCCATCATGCTACTACAAAGTCAAAGATAAATGTGATAATGTAAGGCAAAGTGCTCAGTTTCTAGGGGTATGTTTTTACAAATATCATATGTAGTCTTTTAAAATTAGGTTCTAGACATATTCATCTTTGCTGCTATGCATAATTTATTTTAAATCATTGAGACTGAAATGTCTGTTATAATATTAGATTTCATTTCAAAACATAAAACATATTATTACTCTTTTTGACTAGTGTCATATACATGCAATATTTTTGACATGATAAATAAGTAATGAAATGTGAATTAATTAATGTGCCACTAAATGCATTTCTAGCTGTTAGATTTTTTATTTATTCATTTTTTAGATTTATTCTCTTATTGATTTTAATATATGCAGCACAGTATTAACTATAGTCACCATGCTATATATTTCATTCTTACAACTTAGCTTACATTATAACTGAAAGTTTATACCTTTTGTCCCCCTGTAGCCATTTCACCCATACCCCCCCCACCTTATCCTTTTACAATTTATTCTGTGTATCTATGAGCTTGGTTTTTGTTTTGTTTTAATTTGTCTTATTTTTTAGATTCCATATATAAGTAAAATCATGCTGCATTTGTCTTTCTCTCTCTGACATTTCATTTAACATAATGCCCTCAAGATCCATCCATGTTGTTGCAAACGGCAAAGTTCTAACTTTTTTCATAGCTGAGTAGCATTCCATTGCATATATATGTCACATCTTCTTTATCTGTTCATCCATTAGTGAACACATAGGTTGTTTCCATATCTTTGTTATTGTAAATAGTGTTGCATTAAGCGTGGAGGCACATATATCTTTTATAATTCATGTTTTCATGTTTTTTGAAAAATACCCAAAAATGGAATTGCTGGATCATATAAGAGGCTGCTTTCTCCTTTTGTTGATGATCTCCTTTGATGTACAAAGCTTTATATTTTGATGTAGTCTCACTTGTTTCTTTTTGTTTTTGTTTCCTTGCTATCAAAGTCAGATTCAAAAATCTTTGCCAAGACTAATGTTAATGAATTTATTGCCTGCATTTTCTTCTAAATTTTTTATGATTTCAGGTCTTACATTAAAGTTTTTAATTCACTTTGAATGAATTTTGTGTATGGTATAAGATAATAGTCTAGCTTCATTCTTTTGTACGTAGTTGTTCAGTTTTTCTGACATCATTTATTGAAAAGACTACAGTTTCCCCCCATTGTATATCCTTGTCTTTATTATAAATTAATTGTCCACATGCATGGGTTTACTTCTGGGGTATTTATTTTGTTCCATTGATCAAATTGTCAGTTTTTATTCAGTACCATATTTTTTTGATTACTGTCACTTTGTAATATAGTTTGAAATTAGTGAGTGTGATGCATCCATCTTTGTTCTTCTTTCTTAAGTCTACTTTGGCTATTTAAGGTCTTTTGTAGTTTCATATAAATTTTAGGACTGCTTGTTCTGTTTTGGCAAAAAAAAAAAAAGTCATGGGGATTGTGATAGGCATTGCATTGAATCAGTAATTGGTTTGGGTAATACAGACATTTTAACAATATTAATTCTTCCAATCCACAAACATAGACTATCTTTTCATTTATTTGTGTCTTCTTTTTTTTTTTTTTTTCATCAATGTCTTCCAGTTTTTAGTGCACAGGTCTTTTACCTGATTGGTTAAATTTATTACTAGATATTTTATTCTTTTTGATACAGTTACAAATGGGATTGCTTTCTTAATTTCTCTTTCTGTAGTTTGTTGTTTGTGTATAGGAGGACAACTGATTTTTGTATATTGATTTTGTATGTTGCAAATTTACTAAAATTGTTTATTAGTTCTAACACTTTTTTGATGGAGTTTTAGAGTTTCTATATATAAAATCTTGTCATCCATGAATAGTCACAATTTTACTTCTTGCTTCCAATTTAGATACCTTTTCTTTCCTAATTGTTTTGGCTAGGACATTTACTAACATGTTGAATAGAAGTGGCAAGAATAGATATCTGTCTTGTTCCTAACCTTAGAGGAAAAAAGCTTTTAACTTTTCACTGTTGAGTGACTAGATTTTGGAATAGAACAATTTCAGTTTATAAGAAGTGTTGTGTTTTTTTTCCAGTATTTCTTACAAGGCTTGCGTATATGTGTTTACTTCTATTTTATTTTAAGGAAAATAACTAGGACATTTTAAAACTTAGATTCTACCAACTTGTCTGCTTCATTTAAAATTTATTTACAAAGAGAGAGGTGAGGTGAATTATGGTGACTGAAATAGCTGTAGAAGAAATACTTATTAAACACTATTTTGCTGTTATAAATATGGAATCAGATTATGCTGAAATGATGCCACATGTATTAAATAATATTTGAGATTGAAAAATCCCAAGGGATTTATTAACACTTCCCAAATGGATCATAAGGAGCTTCAAAATCTATCTATCTATCTATCCATCCATCTATCACTTACCTATCATCAATCATCTATCTATTGTTATATGTAATATATAAATATAAACAATATCCATGGTTTCATAACATATTTCACCTAAATCTAAATGTATCCCCGAGTTTTATAAGGAAGAAATATTTCAATTATGAAGAGTAACTTTTTTATTTTCAGGTGAGCAAACAAAGTTTTCAATGAGTCAAACATCAGATTACATAGAAACAAGTACATCTTACATAGAATCTGTACATCTAGGAGGAGTTGTATTCTGGTATATACAGATATTAGCTTCCTATTTCCCAGTTTTCATTTTAATGTGCTGTCAGAAACTAGTTGCACATGCCATTATGAATATATATTATTGTGATTCCCAAACTCTGGTTAGGTAGCTAGGAGATCTAATAGTATTTCCCAAGATCACTTCTGGCTAAAGAGGAAGATGACACTTCTTGAATTATTTTTTAACTGTTCAAGTTAAATAATATTCCTCACTTGTATCTAGACCAAATGTTTACTAAAAGAACTCAATGTCCATCAGATGATTACCCTATCTTAGAAAAAAACATATTACCAGTAAGCAATTTTGTATCCTATTCTGCCAGTGTGTGTGTTTTATTTGGCCAAAATAGGAAAACACAAAAGTAGTTAAATTAATGAAGCTTTTGAAGCTTTTGCCATAAATACATTATTACTGCTTCGATGTCACCAAATTAATGTCACTGTGACTTATAGACAAGAATCAAATGTCTAAGTAACTTTTAATCTGTTGTGTCCAAAATAGAACCAGCAGAAACATATAATTAAGATTTGCAGGTTTTTATGACTTTTAGCACGTTATTCTTGAAAAGGATTTCTTAAAAAATATAGTTTTCTTCTCCCTCAATTATTTAAATATATGAATTTTTCAAAAATATTTAATTATATATATTACATATTTATATATATTATATATATATATATGAACTATTTTAGGGGAAGACAATGTATCTAATATTTTTCCTGTAATACAATTTACAATATATCCTTCACTTTTACTGCTGTTCCACAGTACAATATAGGCGTACATTTTTTGTGAGCTCACATATTGACAAGATCAGAACTGCCATTCTAGTTTTCAGAGTTTTGGTCTGCAGTTTTGATGAGAGTGAATTTGAAGAATAATAATGTATTTAAAATCTTTCTTTCATATTTAGAGGCATTTATTTATTTATTTATTTATTTATTTATTTTTGGTAAGTGTTTTTACTGTATTTTTGGAAGGATTTCCTATTCTATTAAATCTATCTATTTCTTCCTAATATTACCACTAGTCACTCTAGTCCAACCTACCAGTATTTCTTCCTGGTCTAGTAAATTTCTTCCTGCAATTTTCTAGTAAATTTAACTTGTCTCTTTGTCATCCATAGTAATCTCTTCTAATATATTCTAATATTCTTTGGGAACATTCAGTAATCACCTTCAAAGCAGAAATGTGATAACACCCCACCATCTCTACATCTATTCCCCTTTAAAACCCCATACTGCTTCACATTGTTCTTAGAATTTAAAAAAAGAAAATCTGTGTAGCAAAACATTCAAGGTACTGCATAGGATTATATTTAGAAAACTCTAAAGACTTCACCAATAAACTGCTAGAAACAATACATGATTTCATAAAGTTGTAGAGCAAAAAATCAATACAAAATATCAGTTGCCTTTTTTTATACCAACAAATGCCAGAAAGATAAATTAAGAAAACAGTTCTATTTACAATTGCATCCAAAAGAATAAAATCCTTATAAATAAATTTAATGAAAGAGTTGCAGTCTTAATACACTGAAAATTATAAGATATTGATGCAAAAAATTGAAAAAGACACAAATAAATAAAAATATATCCTGTATTCATGAATAAGAATAATTAATATTGTTAAAATGTCCATATTACTCAAAGTGATCTACATATTCACTACAATTTCTATCAAAATCCTTATGGCATTTTTCTCAGAAATAGAAAAGACAATCCTAAAATGTGTATGAAACCACAAAACCCTGATGACCAACAGAATCTTGAAAAGGAAAACAAAGCTGGAAACCTCACACTTCCTGATTTTGAACCATATTACAAAGTTTTAGTAACCAAAGAGTATAGTATTGGCATAAAAACAGACACCTAGATGAACTTAACAGAGAAGAACCCTAGAAATAAGGTTATGTAAGTATGATCATTAATTTTCAATAGCAGAACCAAGAATATACCATGGGAAAAGTATAGTCTCTTCAATAATCATTGATTGGAAAACTAGATAGTCACATGAAAAGAATGAAATTGCCTTACACCATATACAAAAATCAACTCAAAAGGGTTAAAGGCTTGACATAAGTTCTGAAACAATACAACTCCTAAAAGAAACATAGGCTGTAAGTTCCTTGACATTAGTCTTTGCAACAACTTGGATATGGTTATCTACTCTCATTTTACCCCTGGCTCTCATTGATTTCTCTACATAACTACAGTGGCTTTCTTTTAGTCCCCTACTGCCACTCCCTTGATTTGGGAAGTTTTTCCCTCTCTTCTTTGACTACTTAGTTCTGACTAGTGAAGCCCTATCATGACCATCACTTCCTCCAAGAAATCTTCCTTGTGGTCTTTTTTTTTTCTGACTAAGATAAATTTCCCTAAAATCAGAACTCACTGTACTATTTTTCTCTTGTTTCTCAGGAACAAATTTATATTCCTACAGGTGAATATTTGATTAATCTCTGTATTTTTTACTAAATAGCAATTTCCAGTTTTCCCATAATTCCACATTGCTTTATCTAATGGTGAACACTCAGTTCTCATCTATTAAGAGCATTTGACTCAGCTGAACACGACTTCCTTTTTGAAAACACTTTCTTCACTTATTTTCTATCCTCTCTCACTCCTTTTCTTATATTTTATTATCTATTTGATCTCTAACTTTGTGTACCTAAACACTCAATCCTAAAGTTTTTTGATTTCTTCTCTGGCTACACTTATACCTTAGACGAACTCATCCATTCTCATAGCTTCATATATTGTACTATCAGGTCTTTTATCTAGAGTGTAGAACTTTCTCATGAATTTTTTATTCATAGACAGCTTCTACTTGTCATCTGCACTTTTGGTGGAATTTCCAACTTCATATATTCAAAGTTGAGCTTTCATTATGTTAACCTGTTACTTCTAAAGTCTTCTCCATCTTGTAAACGTAACTTCGTCTTTTCACTTCAGGTAAAAACAACGGCAAGGAAATAAAACATTAAAATCATCCATACTTCACTGTTTATATCATGTCTCACTTCCAGCCCACAAATTTGAGTAGATGTAATTTCAAAAGATCACTTCTCATCACTTTCATTGCTACAACTCTACTCCTACCACCATCACATGTCCCACTGTTTCTTTGAAAAGCATTCTAACACCTCTCATTGCAGTTTATTGTCAGCAGAGCATCCAAACAGATCCTGTCAAAGCTAAATCATCATGTCTCTCTTCTCTCAGCCTTCCAGGGGCTTTTTATCTCTATTAGGGCAAAACAAAAATCCTTATATGACTCAGATCCTAACTACCTCTGTGATCTTCTCTCCTATTTACTCTCCTAGGCTCAGGCTTTACTAGCTATACAGACTGTTCAATGTCCCTTGAATAAACTGTGCTCTATTACCATTTGTCCTTTGCTCTTTCTGATTACTCTCCTTGGAATGCTTCTCCAAGGTATCTGCATAGCTTGATTCCTCACCATCAATTTCTTCCTCAAATATTTCCTTTTTCTTATCTCTTTGTTCAAAATTAAGACCATGTCCCTTCTCTACTGTGTCTAAACATTCCCATCTCACTCCTTTGCTTTATTTTTTCTCTATAATCCTATCACATTATAACACCTTGGTGCATAACTTTTATTTTATTTTATTTTTTTGCTAATACATGACGAGGTCTGTCCAGAAAGGGTCCAGCCATTGTTAATATAACGAGAACAACTTGCATGACATCATGGTAACCTGGCAGCTGAGAAGAATGGACTAGAATGCACATGCATGAACAATGATATATTCACTGTACTGCTCATTGGGGGCAGTAGACATTGAGTGAGCATGTGTACTGTGTGGCCATCGCATTCAAAATGACTGAGTGAGTAGAGCAACAAATCTGCATCAAATATTGCATTAAGCTTGAACGTTCCTCAGTGGAAACTTTGGATGACTTAGAAAGCCACAGCTATGGACAACTGGTGATGGGCGGCTTCATAACGACAATACACCCACGCATGTATCACATTTCCTGCAGCGTTTTTGGCAAAACATCAAATCACCCAGGTGATTCAGCCCTGCTACAGCCCAGATTTGGTGCTCTGAGACTTCTTGCTTTTCCCAAAACTAAAATCACCTTTGAAAGGGAAGAGATTTCAGACAATTGCTGAGATTCAGGAAAATATGATGGAGATTGGGAAAACTGTGAGGTCCCAGGATGCCTACTTTGAAGGAGACTGAGGCATCACTGTCCTGTGTACAATGTTTCTTGTATCTTGTATCTTCTTCAATAAATGTCTCTGTTTTTTATATTATGTGGCTGGATACCTTTTGGACTGACCTCCTATTTGCAGCAATCCTGGTGACTTGGGTGAAGGAATGAATGAATGAATAAATGAAAAGCCCTTATAAGATATATTCTTAGTTAAGTTTAAATTAAAAAAAAACAAAAACACCTACTTTTACTCCCTACTCAAGGATGTTCCATAAAAAGAACATACAGGGACATTACTATTACAAAGTAGTTTCATGCCTGTGGATCACTGGCACAGGTGCAGAACACGGGCCACATTTTATTTATTACCGAATATGAAGTTTGTGGCTCTGTGTTTATGACATTTAATTAATAGCTATTTATATCTGGATACTCTTTCAATTGTTATAATTGAAGGTCAGTGGTACTGATATTGTCACCCCTGTTTACTGATGTGAAAACTGAAGAGCAAGTAAGTGGCAAAGTAAAAACTAGAATCCAAGTACTCTGATAATCTTCACCAAAACTTTTAACAGTTCAGTATGTTCATTGTAAATATTTTATATTATGATGTTAGATCAAAGGACTTTTTCCACTAAAAGTGTGTGCCTATAACTACATCTGAATTAAAATATGAAATAGGATTTGTTTTTAGTCTAATGTCTTAGAGCATTTGTTTTGAAAATTCCCCTAAATGCCCAACTGTTACACATTGACCATTGTATTTCTCATTTTTACAGGCTTTTTCTATTTAAAAACCTTTAAGAAACCACAAACCTTGAGATTTTAATTGTAGACTTTCTAAACTCCCACTAAGGAGCTGCAGAATAAGCAAATACCAATTTTATTAACATAATAGAATGACACGAACCAACTGAATGAGTTGAGTCCCAGAAGATTATGCCTTTTGGATGAGATGTGTTTAGATAGAATAAAAAGTATTACACTAATTTATTTATCATGGAAATTAGCATATAAACTTAAGGTAGCAATACTTAAACTAATGTTTAATTGCTGTACAAAGTTTACTCTGTTTTGGTGGCAAGTGTATTATGTTTATCTGCATGTCCACAGGCAAGCTCAAACCTGTATTTGCATTTCAAAAAGAAAGGAGAGAGAAAAATGCAGCTCCATTAAATCAAGTGAAAATTTATATTCTTTTAGACTTGCAAATGGAGTATCTAGAGGGGTCTTTCCATCCTGTCCCACACTAGTTTGTACTGTGCAACATCAAGGGGGACAGTTACACAATTGTAAATAATGAAATGCTCCATGGACCAATACACAGCAACATCGTCGTATGGTGAAAATAAAAACCAGAAACCACATCAAATGAAGCTGCAATTTAAAAACAAGTAAAATTGTGTACATTTTGACCTACTGAATCATCTTGTAGTAAAATTTTCATAAATACATGCTTTAACCTTGTTAATCTCTTCTGAGTTCAGCATTTCACATTAGTTATGTCTAAAGATTTTCTAGAGCATTATTCATCTTATTGAGAAACTAATAACCTCTTCACTTTCCCAAGAGGGATTAAGTGAAGTTAACATAAAGTAAATGGGTGAGAGACTTGAAAGAAAATGAAAGGAAAGAAAGGAAAAAAAGAAAGGAAAAAAGAAAGAAAGGAAGAAAGAAAGAAAGAAAGAAAGAAAGAAAGAAAGAAAGAAAGAAAGAAAGAAAGAAAGAAAGAAAGAAAGAAAGAAAAGAAAGAAAGAAACACAAAGAAAGGAAGAAAGGAAGAAAGAAAGAAAATTTTACTGGGAGAATATTTTTTATCAACAATACACTCAACATGGTAGGTTTAATTTATTTGTTTCTGATATCTCATTATCATTATGATTTACTCTATTTCCAATTCCAATTCTACCTGGTTGGATGAGGCATAAGTAAATGCATTTAAATAAATAAGATTTAGGTGAATGGTAATATTAATTAATCTGGTATATTTAGAGAATTTAATAAATCAAAAACTTGAACTCAGGACTAAGTATGTCTGATTTGGAATTGTTACCTCACCTTTTATTCAGTTTGAGAACTTAAAACAAATTTCTTAACCTTTTGCTTTATTTTTCCTCATTTTCTAAAAATGAGAATAATAATAGTATCTATCTCAAAGTCTTTTGTGAGTATTAAATTAGAAAATATATACAATGTTAAATGTAATGCCTACCACATAGTAAACATTCAAGAAATATTAGCTGTTATAATTATTTTTGTTATCCACTCTTTTAAAAGTTAGAATAAGACTGTAGTAATAAATTATATCTTTAAAAATAATATTGCACTGTCATATATAGCAAATCTTTAGCATTTTTCCTAGAGAAGGGAGAGGTAGAAGGTTTTAAGAAAAACCTTTCTTTTAAGAAAAATATTCTTTCTTTTAAGAAAAGAATCTCAATACAGTCTATCTGGAGCCCTTACACAGGGATGTCCAACCTTTTTGTGTCCCTGAGCCACACTGGAAGAAGAAAAGTTTTCCTGGGCCACACATTAAAAACACAAACACTAACGGAAATGAAAACAATCCCAGAATGTTTTAAGTAAATTTATGATTTTATGTGGGGATGCATTCATAGCCATCCTTGGCTGCATTTGGCCCATGGGCCATGGGTTGGGCTCCCCTGCTAGTGAATATGTTATAGAAGAATAACATTTTAAAAAATTCTCTAACATATTTCTAATATCCTTAGCATATTTTCTTGTATCAGCCTTGTCTTGAATTGCATGGGACAAATAAACTTAATATTCAATAACAGCTTCTCAATGAGTTATTTTTGATGAAGGTTTTGTAGTTGTTTGCAAGAGTTTGAATAACACCTCACATTTTTTAAATTGAAATCTAAACATAACTTCAACAAAATAATTTAAGTCATATGTTCAAAAGAAATTATATATAACCTTATTCCTCAATTTCCTCACAGGCAAATTGTTATTTTTTTGAAAACTGAGGAACTCATTTTTTCTTTTTTTTAGCTTTCCCATATTTTTATATTTCTAAAGATTTTATTTATTTATTTTTAGAGAGAGGGGAAGAGAAGGAGAAAGAGAGGGAGAGAAACATCAGTGTGTGCTTGCCTCTTGCACACCCCCTACTGAGGGTCTGACCTGCAACCCAGGCATGTGCCCTCACTGGAAATCTAACCTGTGACACTTTGGTTCGCAGGTTATCTCTCAATCCACTGAGTCACATCAACCAGGGCTAGACAAGTTATTTTTATACTTTAAATACTGTATAAACCTTTCTGTGGCATAATTTTCTTAATTTTTTACTTTTCTTCTGAGGCTGGGTTGAAATTCTTCAATGATATCATTTATACACTTAGGTTGTTAATATTTAAATGTAAAGAAAGAAAATATGTATACCAGGTAGAACACAAATGTATTTCATGTGTTTATAATTATTATAAACATAAATGAATCATGAAGATGAAATATAGCTGGTACTCAAGAAAAGTTTTAGTTTTGGGGCTTGTCTTTCACTTCATTTTTTAAAATTTTGCATTTTTTTCACAGACATCATTTAAATAACAACAGTAATGATAATAATAAGTAAATTTTCCGTAGTTTATTTTCCTTAGTTTATACCTTTCCTTAGTTTAATATGCCTTTCCTTAGTTTAATTTCTTTTCATGCCTTATCCCATAGAATTGTCACAACCATTGGATGATGAGTGAAATTAATCAAACTGTACAGGTGTTCGGTCTAATAAATTGAAAAACCAGGATTTGACCTATGTCTGTGAGAATACAAAATAGAAGTTCTAAGTACATATACCACATGCAAACTGAAATATAGGTGCCTCAGGTAAGATAACAATCTCAGAAGAGTTTGAATCAAAGTCTCAATTTTAACCTCCTACATGTCTTTCAATTTAGCCCCAAGGTGTAATGTGATGGAAAACCTTAGGATACTAAATGTCATATTGGTTGACTAGCAGACTTTTCATATTTGCATCAAATGAATGATTTATTTAACAATATTATGTATGACTATTACTGAAATCCAGTAAATTGAATACTGATTTTCTTCTCTAAACCACACATTTAACTCAATTTAGGTTGCTGAGTGTTTTTTAGTTCTCATGCAAAGTCAAAATAATTATATTAATTTATTTGAACACTAAATAATGATTGTATGATTGAATGTAATAGCTGGTAATCTAGAAATGACATAAAATATTATCCTCACAATAGTTGCCAAATTTTGAATTTAAAAAATCCTAAAAATCAGATTAAAGATTAAAAATATACTTACCAGATTAAAACTATTTAGCAGTTTTATGAGATTTTGGAACAGTAATCATTAAGATATATTTAATCTATGCTTTCAAGTTTATAGCAAAATTAAATAAAATGATTTATAAAACACATTTAGGAATACTTTAAGGTACCTTATTGCCTCTCTAAGTGGCAAAGCATTGATGATCTTCTTTAAAATTCACTGTGATATATGAATGTGGACTAGATTATGGAGTATTGAGAAGCGAAGTAGAAGATGAGCAAGAAACTTCTCCAGGAAAGCTCTGAGAAAGGAGTGGCTTGAAGAAAAGTGTTCTATGCAAAAGCTACCATACCCATAGTAAAAATTAGGATAAAGTTAGGATAATTTTATCCCCATAAAAGGACAATTTAATAATTAAGTGTAACAAAACTGGTTCCTCATCTCTCCTTCTTTTTATCCCTTTCAGGTTTTTCTCTCTTTTTCCCCTCCCAGTTCTAAATTTGCCGGGAAGGAATTTGATCTTTTGTTTTAACAGTCAACAATGGGGATAAAGGTTGGTTGTGGGTACACAGTCATCTAGAAAATGTCTGCTTCCTTTATTCTGTAGGAAATAAAGTTCATCTCTGAAAGAGGATGTGGAGAGCTAAACCAACACTGTGATAAGCAATCACTTCAGGGATCAAATATAACCTGAATGAAACCTATATTCCAGAACAAGATATAAAAGAAGACAGAAGGAGGCAAAGAGGAGTTAAAAAAGATAATTTCTGCATGGAGACACTGAAACCAAGATCAGTAGAAAACCAAAAGAACCAATATATATTCCACAAAACAAAATGGGTAATATGACTGGGAAACCACCATTGGATCTGACCACTGAAGAATAATTGTTAATCTTCAGAATGACAATTTCTGCTTAGATAAGAAAAGCATTAATGGTTTAATTATTTGATAAATTCAGCCATATTTATAGTTTGCCCTCAGAAAATGGTATAATAACCAATATTTTTAAAAAAGAAGACAGAAAATTAGGGTAATTTCCTATCCCATTACTAATAACTGCAGACTCTTAGTATATATACTCTTTTAATCTAAATACCTATAGATTGTTTTAAGAGTCTTTAAAATTTTTATGGAGAAGTTAATGTCAAATTCACCAGTCTATGATCTCTGGAACATAATCCTTAAAAAAAAAAATACAGGACACATTCCTGTCTCCAATATTCTAGAAGCTCCCCACATTTGCATGTTTACGTAGGAAAAGTTGAATGAGATAGGATTCTCTTCAAAACTTCCACTGTTTCCCTGGAATATACTTTGTTTGGGCCAGGAAGTGAACTATTTTTAAGCAACCCTCTGCTCTTACATTATCTCGAGTTCACTTTCCTCTTACTCACAGTTTCTTGGGGATTTTTTTTTGTTGTTGTTGTTGTTTTCCTGTTTGAAGACTATTTTCCTTGACATGGTAATGGTACAGTAAAAGCATTGAGTATTTCTCTCTGGTATCTCTTTATAATATACATAGTCTCAATAATTAAAAATAAAATTTTAATTTCTATTTGAGGTACAGTTTACATTAGAAGTATCATTTCTTGTCTCTATAAGACCTTACAGATGCGAAAATACAAGCACAGGGTAAACTGTGTCCCAAATGGCCCCTGCAGGCTTGTACACAGTTGGAGAAAGAAGGTTCAAACAAAATGGATAGGTGTGTGTGGAAGAGTAGGGATGGTAACATGGAAAGCAGCAAATGGGTCACAGAAATATGTGCAAAGCATGTTGCAAAATCCTTGCCAGCTTGATTTTTGACAAGACTTCACAGACACCTGTAATAAAATTTATGCCTATAATTCTATAATGGTAAATTAGTTTCTTCTACTTAATACTGTATAACCTGTATATTATAATTTGAGTTATTGTCCATTGATTTTAAGTATTATCAATTGATCATAAATTTGATTATTACAAGAGGTTTTAGGTAATCATATGTGGTAATGGCTCATGATCACTCCATTGCTTCTTGCACCATCAAATTTATTTCCCTCCACTTTCATGAAAACACAGATTTTCACTCAAGACCTGTCTTCACTACACTGAAATGAACTGTACTTATTTCCACTTTCATATCTTTACTTATGCTTTTAAGTTATGTTTTGTACATATTACTTTTTTCTATAGGTTACCCAACCTTCAAGAATCGGTTTAAGCTCCACCTCCCACTTAAACCATTCTCTAAGGAGGACTCCAATCTCAATAATTCTTCTATCACATTTACTAAAACAACATATTAGGCTAGATGTGGAGGACAGGACAAAGGCTAACCATAGATTTGCCATCTCATCCTTTAGTCCTTTATATCTTTCATGTACTATAAAACAAATATATTGCTAGAAAAATAGAACTTGTACACTAAATGCTTAGCCTTATAAATAGGCAGCAGTCAGCACTTTAAAGATGCCTCTCTGTCATAGTGTTAAAACTAGTGGTAAAACTACAACTTGGGGGAGGGAGGGCTGCAGGGAGAGAAATAATAGAGAAGGTTGGCCTTGGGATGAATTTGAATATGAGAAGTAAAGAAAAAGACAAAACCACCTGGTCATTCCTTCTGAACACACACAGGAAGATATTAGATGCCAGGATACTAAATGAAGAAGAGTCACAAAATTCTCAATATGGAAGAGGCAGATTTGTGAGAAGTCAAAGGAAACGGGCATTGATTAAAATGCTAGTAGCAGTAGGAAGCCTACTAGTTGTTTGATATATTTTACCTAACACAGGCCTCACAACAATCTTTTGAAGTGTTTATTGTTACTCCCACTCAGTAAATGAGGAAACTGAAGATAATATACATAATATATATGTGTGTGTGTATCTATGTATGATCAATAAGGTAATTGCAGTTTTGCCTCATAGAAATAAATGAAAGAAGAAAAATATATATATTTGGTTTATAAGAAGGAGAAAACATTTTTAAATATATACATTGTTTTAGAGAGTAGGAAATAAAAACATAATCCGTAAACCTATGACACAGTATCATCCATATATTAGAATTCTTTCAATATGAGAAAGACTAACATATCAAACCAAAAGTCTTTTTATTCCCCCCCAGGGAGACATTCTGGCATTAGACAAGTACATCCCCCCTCATGAAAATATATTTTTAGAATTCTAGCAAATGCAAACTTCATGCAACTAAGAAATGGAAGAAACACCATAAATAGAAACTTATAGTTTATAATATTCATTTTTAAAGGGTAATATTTACTCTTCACATAATTCAATGAAGGCATGTTCAATTCACAGATTTTCCATCAGCCCTATTTTATGCTGTATTTTTTCCAATTTACAGTTTTACCAAAAAAAAAAAAAAGGCAAAAGGCAAAATGTCAGTGCACAAAAACCACTATAATAAAGTGAGAAATAAAATAAACAAACAAAAAAATCAACTTCACAATCATGCAGACACAGACATATGTCAGAAACTGAACAATTGACATAATATACATTTGTATTTGTAGAAATTTGTGGCCAGTATCTATATACTGAACTACTATCATCACAAACAGAATTGGCAGCATCATTTAAGAGGTCTTAGAAAACTTAACAGAAAAAATGAATCGTGGTGAATCGTGCAAAATGGACAGGAGCTCACCTTTAACTTTATTTTTTGAAGCAGCCGCTGTTCCAAGGAAAGATTGCACAAGAAGAAGAGAACAAACATATTAGACATTAGACAAAGTAATAAGAAAAAGAGATATGTTAGTACTGTTAGCTAAAGGCTGCAAAGAAGCGTCTAATATTATATGATCAAAACAGTTTAGATGAACAGGATCTTATAACAAAGAAAATGACAATTAGTTCTATTTTGTTAGTATATGATTAAACTTCTTGAATAAGTAAGAATAAAATAGATGGGAGCCACATAATGCAAATTCCAAACACCATAAGCACCAAATTCCTTTAAGGACTTTAAATCTTTCTTTATTTCCTTCTTAACTCTAAACTTTAGCTAGTATTTCAATTAAAGAAATACTCATATATACTTTAAATATATTTCAGATTATATAGGAATTAAAATATAGTCCAATAATGTTTGGAGAAATGATAAGAACAAGCCACTTGCATTTACTAAATGCCAGAGACTGAGACTGAAAACTTTCCATACATCTACTTAATAGTAATAACCTCAAGAAGTAACTATTATTATCATTGTTTCACAAACATGGAAACTGGGAGCCAAATTACTTGCTGACTATGACACAGGCGGAATACAAAGCAAATTTGGGATTTGATTTTAGGTATATTTAACTCTAAAATTTCTTATGCTATTGGGGTTTAAGGCACTGAGTCAATCAACTGAATTGCAAACATCAGGTCCACAAAGCCAAATCAAAATCGGATGATTCATTAAACTCCAGCTATTTGGCATTTGGTTAACCACATAGCTATGAAACTAGAAAATTCCATTACTTTAAATGGTGTTATCACCATTAAGAATTAGACAATTAAGCTTATTTAAATCTAGTGGTAAACACTATTTGGGGCTTGAAGTCATTGAGTTAATGAGAAAGTTTTAACAGGCCTATAGGAGAGTTCTTTACTCAAAGGAAGATTACTAGACAAAAATACATAATTAGAGACCTCTACACATTTTGAAGGGATACATTCTATTTTGACTTAAGTACTATTTAAAAATGCAGACTGACAGAGGAAAGATGTTCTTTCACTCTCTGAATGATACTAAAGACGAAGTCGTAACCCATCCCTAAATTAGGAAATATGCAGTCACTATTTTGGCATACTGACTTTCAATGATGTTTAATTTAGATTTTTAGATAAAGTACTTATGAAAATATAGAAAATTCAATCTACAGTTCATCCCATCAAGTTATTTAAAGCTAAATGAAAAATTCTAGCAAACCCAGGTACCCGCCAGACTCCTTACAGAGAATTTCTTTTGTGTTCACAATCATAAATATGATCTTAGCATTTTTCTTCCACTAGCTCATATAAAAATGTACATGATTTTTTTAAAATAAATTTTCCAGATAAAAATATATCAAATAAAAGCAAAAACATTTTTGAAAACCTCTATTAAGTCCTTGGTAAAACTCATTCAATCTCTGTTTATTCAACAGCTTTAAAATGAAGGCATGTGACTTGAGAGGGAGAATGTTTACGATCTTGTTATAAAGATAAAATTCAAACTAAAAAGCAAAGATCTAAAATTAAACTACAAGCCATCTGGTGATATTGTCACTTATTATGATATAACAAATCATAATATAATTTATAAACCATTTAAGTCTCTAAAATGCTTAATATTAAAACTTAAATTTTAAAAATTATTTTTACCAATTTACTCCTATTTAATGAATAAAATATTTCTAATTCATTGTTTATTTTTATTATAAAGTTGATATATTTCAAAAAATTAGAGATGATATAGATTAAAAAACAGTATTTTATCTTCCTCCAATATCAACTACTGAAATAATCAATGTTAACTCTTTGCTAATGTTAGAAAACTTAACCTTGCTTTTCTTAATCCAGTGCCTTATATCACTCAGCACACTCCTCCAAATTTTGCTATTCTTATAAAAACTCATAACATATATATTTTTGTGTATTTAGTTTCCAAACACAGGATAATATTAAATATCCAATACACTACTTTGCAGTTTACTTTTCCCACATTTTCCAGGTTAATACGTGAGCTCTAACTCAGTAATTTTAATAGTTGTATATATTTCTATAATGTATATGAAGTATAGGCAATAAGGTTTTCTTTTTTTTTCCCCTGCTACTAAAAATACTGCAAAATACATCCTATGACATATCCCTCAGGTACTTTAGTGGTGCTTTGTTTTTATAGGACAGATTTTCAGGTTATTTTCATATTTCTATCTATAGAATCACTGACAAAATGAAGACTTCAAATACTACAGATGCCAGAGTTGGGAATAGTTTGAAAGGAAATGTGCAAATACATTGAATGCTATAAAAGAAGAGGAAAACAGAAAAAAAAAGAGAGAGGGAGAGAAAGGAAAGTACAGAATCTTGTTTTCCAAATAACAGATACACTACTAAGTCCTTGGATCTTTTAAACCATGAACCATTTCATTTAACATTTCTTAATGTTTGTTTTTCAATCAAAAATTCAGTTTTAATTTGGACAGAAATTTAACAGAGTTTGGAAGTCTAGTCATCAAGAATTATTTTTATCTTTGTATTGTATTTTAGATTACACAAAGCTAAAAGACTCGTATTTTGATTACATAAAAATATCATTTACCTCAAATTCAAAGAAAATGTCAATGCATCAATATAAGGATTTGTTCACATGAAGGAAAATTTTACTTAAAATTCAAATTTGCCACTTAAAATTTTTAGCCTGAATTCGAAGGAGTATTGCAAAAAACCTTTAGAAACATTTGAAACAAATATTAGTATCTAATATATAACAGAGATAACCAATCTTATATTAAAAATCATCTTATTAAAAATTAGTGAAATAAAAATAGAGAAGGCAAATCTTTACATATCTCCTTGGACAGGGGATGAATTATTGAAAATTCTCAAACATCACATGAAGGCAGATAATTTTATTCTTAGATTATTGGGTAGATACCAAAATAAAAAAGAAAGGAAAACAAAGCTTTTTGCCTGTTCTGTGTGTGTTCAGGCAGTTGATACTAGACTAGGTTGGTTAATATAATTGGAAAGAGGCCAGGCTACCAGGCTTGTTAGCCCAATTATAATTCTCTGAATATTCAATAAAAGAAGCCAAGATGACAGCAATACTGTCATAAATGTCATGTTCAATACTTGTAAGATTTTCCATTGTCAGCACAGTCCAATTATAAGTCAATTGTAAAGTGCACATTGCATACCACCCAAAATGATTGAAAGTTATCGTAAAAATACAGTTTTAACGGTTCATAGTTAAAATGGGAAAAAAAAGGATATAAAGGTACTTTACCAGAGAAAAATATTAGATATGACATCAACATTTCCTCACCATTATAATAAAAGCAGCAAGTTGCAACTATGACATTATAGGTGTTCACAATATTTTTCAGAGATGATTAATTATAATATTAGATTTGTAACTGATAATAATTATAATAATAATAATGTGAAAATTTGCACATGCAATTTTTGAAGTCAAATCACATGATTATAATAGAATCACCAGAACTATTTACAGATGGATAATAACTAGTTAGTGCATATAGGCATCGTATTAATAAGGGTTATCTCTAAAATCTCCAATACAAATTTTCAAAAATTAAAAATATAATTATGTTACCAATTTGGGTAGTTTTGTTGAATTAGTCAATTTTCTTATCTATTTGGTGAGTATCACTGTCTAAAAATTTTTGAAGAATTGGTGAATTTAAAAGTGTTTCTCAAAATAAAGTACAAGGTATGAGGGCATTCTCAGGGGAGTTTAGATAAAATTTAAAACCTACCTAAAAAAATGACATGACCTAGTCACATTTTCCCTGCCCTTTTAATTCCTATTTCTTATTTTAAGATTCCCTCCGTAACAAAATGGTGGTATATTTTGTTAGTATTTGCAATGTATGAATGATATAGTGCATACTGTATTTGTAGTTACCTTTAGAAGTGTTCGTTGAAAAGTTATGTAGCAGTTAAACATTTTGTAAACAGAGATAATCAAAGATGTGGCTAGTATTTATTCTCACAGAACTAATGCTAAAGCACTATCTTTTTATTTTAAGATGAAAAAATTTTGAAATATCTTAATATTTTCACCGGTTTTTTTAATTCCTCTTTCCATAGCAAATTTGTATATAAGAGAACATTCTTCCCTAGCAGGGTAGTAAAATATAAATTTAGAAAGCACTTAGTGTTTCCAAGGAGAGAGAACTTCCGGACATCTACAACTTCACATTCAGGTATATTAAATATTTCTCTCACCCAAAATTTATCTGCAATGAAATAAAACAAACAAAAACCATTTCCCATTGGTATATACTGTAAAATATATTTTTAAATATGAAAGAAGTTATTGTTTTATACATAAGTGCAAATTATTTAAAAAAATACATTACCACTGCTTCCTAGGATAAATGACTTTTTATAGGTCACAAAGTTATCTGGTAGCAAATTTACAAAGAAAGCACCATGCTGGATAAACATATATTTTTAAATCTTCCACATCAAAATTCAATCATTAGACAATAGTATAGCAATGCAGTGCTAATCGATACCAGATGAGTTTGATTCATTTTTACAAAGAAGTAAATGGCGGGGCAGGGAGAGCAAGGGGGAAAATTGGGACAACTGTAATTGACCAACAATAAAAAAAAATCAAACATTAAAAAAAAAGAAGTAAATCACACTGATTTGAAAAGGAAAGGTATGATTACATCTAATTTATGAGACATCACATTATTATAATCCTTTAAGATATGGATATTAAAATAATTGGATTTTAGGTAGCTACTACATTTCCCCCTTTTAAGTTTTTTCTGTCTAACATAACATTAAACATTTCTTCACTAATCACTTGAAATGTATTTAAAATAACTGTTGAGCTACCAACTAACATCATCTAAACACTAGAAGTTTCTTGAAAGATACATTAGAATATGAAGATGAAAAGTTTGACTTTAATTTTTTTCGAAAAATTTTTTCATAATAATCACACAAATTTCAAACTAGGAAATTTTGTTTTTAAACTTGAGAAAGAAATTGCTAAACAAATTATTCCCCACAGTAACCAACATTTGATGCATGGAAAATGCACTTCATACAAATAATTCAGCCAATAAATAAAGAGACTATAATAGAATTCAAAACTCCGGTTCTACAATTCTTAGTAGGTTCTTATATGTAGGCATTCCTGATAACATCATTAAAAATGAAACTACCAAGTAGTACCTGATCACTGAAGGACACAATACCATTTAAGAAATACTTTTGCCAAAATAATAATATCTGAATAGGATCATGTCTCTACATCGAAATCCCAATGTCCAATAAATATAGGAGACAAATAAATTACATTAAATCAATGCAATTAGTCAAATCTTGAATGTGGTAAACCACACAAAAGCAATTTTGGCATTTGATTTCTTTAGCAAATAGATTTCAGGAATAAAAAATGCCATTTGTAGGGGGAACTTTTGAAACATCAAACAATTGTCATATGTAGACTGAGTTGGATCCTGACTCGAGCATGAGATATTTCCTGACACTAAGTAATTACTGTTAATATTTAAGTGGAATAATAGTATTGTGGCTGATTTTTAAAAAAATATTTTTCAACACAACTAAATATTCAGGAAAAATTATCTGTTGCCCGGGATTTGTTTCAAAGTAATCTTAGGGTGCATGCTGTTTATTATACCATCCATCTTTGTATACATGTCTCCAAAATTTCTGATAAAAATTATTATTTTAAATATTCAATTAAATATCTAGGTTAGTTTCTGTTTTAAATATTACTATTTCTTGACACAAGTTTTCCCATAATACATATAAAAACCCTTACATGTATCTGTCACATATTATTATGAAAGCCATGAAGCACTAAAAGAATAAAAGGTTCTCAGTAAATAAAGAGCATGGGCATCCTTTGAAGTTATATTTCATATCTATGTTTCTAAAATCAGGAAACTTTTAGAAATATCTTAAATCAATAACTAAAATAAAATAAAATGTTGGAGATTAGCTTCATATCATATTATTTCCTAGGTTCTCAGTGGCTAATTTTAATAAATAAATGTAATATACCTACCTAAGTTATTGTCAATTACACAAACACTATTAGGTTCAAGAAATGTTCCATAAGCTGATACTTAGGAAACTAACTTCCAGTATCAGTGAGATTGGTCACATTTTCTATTTTCTAGATGTTATATTTGCAGTTTGTTCTATTAAGTAACTTAATTAACAATTTTCAACAGTAATTTATTTTGAAATATATTCTATTTTACTAATTTAAACAATGATATCATATACAAAATACATGATACCATTGCGCCCATGATTAGTAATGGTAAATGAGTAAAGCAACTGTATAAGCTTCTTTGAATACATTCTGGCTAGTGAAGTTCTTTAATGGTTGTATAGAACAAATAATGGCATGAAATTTATCAATAAGAGTTCACATTGTAAGGCAAAAATTATATGAGAAAAATCATTTGACAAACATTCTATGTGTATATCCATATATGTGTATATGTGTGTGTATGCAGAAAACAATATTATGGAATGATTTTGTATAATCATAAGCACATGTAACAGTTAACTCAGTTTGTTATACCATTGGTAATTACTACTTTTATTTTTAAAGATTTTATTTATTTATTATTTTTTTTATTTTTAGACAGAGGGGAAAAGAGGGAGAAAGAGAGGGAGAGAAACATCAATGTGTGGCTGCCCCTCATGCCCCCACTACCAGGGTCCTGGTCCCCAACCCAGGCATGTGCCCTTACTAGGGACTCAAACTGGTGACCTTTTGGTTCACAGGCCATTGCTCAATCCACTGAGCTACGCCAGCTGGGGCTACCACTTTTTATTTTTCTCTAGGAAGAATAATTGCTGTACTCTGTATAATTGTTGGGAATGGTTTTCAGTTTTAGAACCAAAGTATCACCTAGCAAACATATTTATTGACTGATAATAGTTTTGCAATTATTTTCATAGATACCCGGAATTCAGTGATTTCAAGAAAGAGAATCCATACCACTTTGGGTTTAAAGTTAAACCAAGGGCTTATGACTACAGTTTAAGGAGGATAGTAACAGGCCATGTTTTAAGGGGCAGAAACAGAAAACATATTTGACAGAAATAATATGTTTTTATGAGACTTCTTTTTGAGAAAATGTATAGGGAGAGATGTAAAACTCAGGATCATGTGCTTTTTTGGCCTATGGTATTCAAGAAAATAATTATAACAATAAACATAAATTCAATGTTCCCTAACTACTGATTACTAGATAATGGGTTAATTCTGGAAAAGTTATGCAAACAGAGGATGTGGTCAGGAATAACTTAAGGTAGTATATCTAATCTGTTCTGGTATAGTTCAGGTAACAGCTCAGTTCCCAGGGAATCCAATGGCAATTAGCATAGCAGAAAAAAGAGTAAGCTGTTAATACTTGGTCTTGCCCTTGAGTGTATCACCCCAATGAACAGCCCCAGCAAGGTGAAGGTTGACCTGCAGAATGCTGTGCATCAGCTGCTGATCACATCCTGACTCATATTTCAGGTAGGGTCATGGTTCCCTAAAATGAAGTCATCCACACTAAAAGAGCTCAGACCCAGAATACACACACTTAATGTACATTCAGTATTTAAGTCATGCTAATTTGAGAAGCAATTAGATGTCTATTTTCAGTGCATCACTTCTATAAACTATATGCAGGATATGTGATCATTTTGAAATGCCATTTTCAAATTCATTAGACATGACATCCAGCACTTTTTACTGTAAAATGTAAATAAGGCTTTCCGACACATAGATTTTTTTTTCACTTAAGTCTTAATAAGTGAACAAAGAAGTCACATTACTGATTCAATGGTAAATAGGTGGGTTAAGTAAACACTGGCCTGTTGGTGTTTGCTTCCAGTGAGTCTTATGGAGAAGCTCCGTGTCATCTTTTTTCCCTATGTTCCTCCGCTCTGGCTTTCTGTTTAACACTTTTATCTTATATTGATATAGTCAGCAATTTTTGTATAATATATTTTCCAAAACAAAGTTTTATCAGGTGCTATACAACTCCCTGGGTTACTAGATATCATTATTCTACCTTCATTAATACAGTAATGCTAAGCATAACATGAATTATAGTCTATAGATAGTGGTTCAAGAAACATGATAACATTTTAAGAAATAATAACAATTGTTGAGAATTTGAGGATCTACTCAAATTACTACATCTCAATTTGAAATCCTCAAAAACAAGAGCAATATTGAGAAACATTTCTCAGGGATTTAATGAGGGTCTCCACAGCTCTGTTTCAAGACACACAGATTATGGTATAATTATAAAATTATACCATACCACACAGATTATGGTATAATTATAAAATTATTATCAGAGGCATTAGATATTTTAAAAGTTATTTTTAAAAATATCTCATAGCTGAATCAAAAATACAATATAAGCCAGAGTATTGTGTCAAAATAGTCTTAATGACCATAAATAGTAATTGAAAAAATAATTGATATGATCTGGATTACATATATTTTCTCATCTGAGTGAAGCATTCTCTGAATGGAATAGTATAATTATGTTTTTAATATTTGGAGGGAAAGAGTTTCTAAACATAGTATGCTGCAATTTGTGAAATGCCAACAGGTTATGTTAATCAGGTCATGTGGAGAAAAGATGGAAATGATCTCAGGAATTCAGTTTTAGAAAATCTGTTTGGCATACTTGCAGCATTTCTGCACTTCGGCTTTGTGGAAACCTTGTTTAGCAGTTTATCAATAACTCTGCCAAAAAGAGTATCTTAGGATAAGTTACTTTAAACAGTGTCCACTATTAAAATATTGTGACAAAGTGGAAGGGGGATTTGCAGAGAGAGAGAGAGAGAGATAAAACTCTTTTAATTATAAAACATAATTACAAGGTACTAAAGAAGCCACTGTGTATTTTGCATATGGAAACAAATCAGATTTAAAATATCTTCAAATGCCATAAACTGTCACATCTCTAGAACAGTGCAGATATATTAGGAGAAAGGCTAGGTGAAAAAGGGTATGGACACAAATTGTAAACTGGGTTTCAAGACCCATTTAAGAAATCCAGTGTAATTATTTTATATTTATATTAGATTCAGGCAGTCTGAAGTAATAGCTAAAACATCTCCACTTGGAATGAGCTTTTTCACTGAAGAAAAGGACAAAATACTTTTTGTCCAGGATAAATTATACAGAAATATATTCTGGATACTCATTTTACCGCTACCATGAATTGCTTCAGAGAGCAGGTAGAAGACTAGTTCATACTGTGCAACAGGTAAGTTAACTGCTAGTTTTGGCTTATAAGGTAATGTTCAACTGATAAGTATTATGTATGTTTTACACATCGAATACTGTTAGTCATAATATCTTATATATTTGTAAGATAGTCATAATGATATGCAATAGTTCATATTATAAAATACTTAATGTTAAAGAGCATATGTTATTTTTGTTGACTTTTTTAAAGTTAGTACATTCCATTTGAAGTCCAACGTCTGATAGACAAAATCACAATGAGAAAATAATAATTTTAGTTCTACATTTTGTGTGATTATTCTGAATAAAAGATATTCGCACACACAAATACCAACCTGGTATAGACTATACATTTGAAAAGATAAGAAACCTACAACTAACAACTTCACCACATTAAGTTGAAAATGAATCCTTAAAGTAAGAAAATATTTACAATGTTTTACCTGAAATTTTGTAAACTTCACAATTAAAAAAAAAAGTGATTTAATACTTCTTAAAAGGTGTCATACTTGTCATTGAATAGAATTCCCAAAGAAACTTGGAGGTCAGACACTGTTAGCTCTAAATTGTGTATGTGGAAGTTGAGGCCTAAGGCCTAAAAACACATGATTTTCTCAATATACCCAGCTATTCAGGATAGGAATTGAGAAGGTTCCAAATCTTCCAACTCCCAGCACAGGGATTTTTCCCTCACATCATACATCCTGACTTTCAGTACACATGTACTGGTTCCTCTTATCTATGGAATACTGTTCCATCTAATCATGAAAGAAAACATCTGTGTCTTTATGATGCTATTTTTCATAATTTCACAAACATTTTATATGTACATATTAATAAACACATTGAGAAGTCCCAACAGTTCACAGGAAATATATTTTAGAGAGAAAATAAAATAAAATCTTTCCTTAGGATTTTTTAATAATCAAACTGTATGTAAATTTATTCAGGTTGTTTGCACCTGAATCTACTGTTAAGCCTGAAATTTCACCTGGGATGATTTCAGAGAATCAGAGAATCTCAGAATTAGAAGTTTCCCTTAAAGGTTATCTAGTCTAACCTCCTTCCCAGTGTTGATTATCGAATACTGTGCACTCTAAAGAGAGGGGAAGAGACAGCTATTCAGCTGCATAAACTGTAACTGTTCATTAATTTTAAAACTCTGAAAGCATTACTTAAAAATTCAAATGAGGAAATTACAACTGAGCATTTCTACTCACTCTCAAAACGAGCTCTGAATTTGAGTCATTCCAGTGCCAGCTGAAAGCCAATGGAAGGCTCCTTTTCCTAAAGGGCAACCAATATTCAATTTCTCTTAATGTTTCAGACATGGAAATAATTTTAAAGTCGTAGATTTTTATCTAAACTGTAAATAACAAAAGATATAGCCATTCTTCCATTTAGAAGACATAGTGGGAGGATAATTCAAGTCAAGAAAACAGCTATTTATTGAACATTCCAGGATGATGTTGCTGTGGAACAAAATGTATAATAAATACAAGATCCTTGTTCTCAGACACCTTATTGTCTAGAAAAAGAAACAAATATAAAAACAGGTGATTGAGAAGGAATGTAAGTGTAAAGTTAGGTTATGTCATTTGCAATGGGATTAAGTTTTAGAAGAATCGATTCACCACTAAAGAACGCAGGTTGGAAATCTAGACTGAGCGAGGTGAGAGGCCCTTCCAGGCACCTGTTCTAGGGCAGAGCTGTGGAGGAGAGGAAGACCATGGTGTACAGGGAAGGACAGCTTTAAGCTTGCTTTGCTGTGGAGCTGGATTTAAGAAATGTGTTCTATTGACGTGTTCTGCCTATTTCTGTACATGACACATGTGAAATGTTCTACATTATGCTCAATCGTTTTTCCTTCCAATAGATCCAATGGTGGAAGAAGTAAGGAAGGAATGGGCATTGATTCCTTTTTCTAAAAAGAGATTAACTTGCTAGAGTACTCACTTAGGTAACACGCTTTATAGGCTATAAAACACAACATTTAAAGAAAGTGTTCATATGCAGGCCAACACAGCACACATTTAATCTGGCGACACAACTATGACTACTCCTCCTTAA
The DNA here is from genome assembly GCA_004026545.1 of Mormoops blainvillei. Taxonomy (NCBI): domain Eukaryota; kingdom Metazoa; phylum Chordata; class Mammalia; order Chiroptera; family Mormoopidae; genus Mormoops; species Mormoops blainvillei. The sequence continues at coordinate 5,266 of PVJD01013084.1, read as the reverse complement.
AACCTCATAAAACCTCCTCTTCAAAGAGATTTATGAATAATGTGAACTAAATAATTCATGGGATTGCAGATGCCAGTCCAAATAGCCCCTTCTTTCTCAAGGTTTCAGTTTGTAGAACTGTGATCAAAAGCCTTCATCAGTCATGATAGTCGCATTTGTCCTCACTCCAAACAAACCATATTTGCATGTGAATGTTTTTCATTGAAATGAGATATATAATATGCCAGCCAAAGCCCAACTAAAAGGCATTTTATGCCATTTAAATTCAGTCAAATTAAAGGCTGAATGCAACCTAAAAGGTCTACTCTCAGAACAGTAATTTGACACATCATAAATAAGAACCAGTTTTTGTTAGCGTAGATTCAGCACTTGTCAGAAAATTGTACACAGCCATATTAACAAAGTGCCGCCTCTTAGAGAGGAATAAACTATAAGTAAACCTTGTGTGTAGAGCAATGAAACACACAAGCAAAGGGTGTAAAGTAGTGTCACTGGTTCAAAGTGGACAATTTTTGCTGACATTTACAGAAAAGGATAGGTATCATTTTAACAAGATTATATGTTAAGGGAAATTGTCAAAAATAACTTTTTATTAAAAATTTAAGCTAAAAATCATGTTTAGGAACATGTGAGTACATTGATTGTCATTTAAAGTAGCTTTGACTCATCAACTTAATTCTCAGTCTTCAGTAGTGGGAATGGGAAACATTGGTAAAATCATAAACTAAAAAGCCAAAGTTGAGTTGAAAAATATCAGCTGTTTGAAAATGTTGTAAATAACTTTTTAAAGACCTCAGTGATATGGAGACTTAAATTTTTACTAAAGAATATGAACAGGTGTTATGACTAATTTTCTAGTTCTCATTGACTCTTAGAAAATATCATTGAATACATACATATTGAGAGATTATTTTACATGAAAATTCATAATTGCATTTGGAGAAAGTCTAGAATCCAAAGGTTATAAGAAGCTATAGTAAAACAACAACAACAAAAAGCAAATAAAACAGAGAATCTCCATAATTTAAACTGTTCCATTCAACTTTTATTTATTTGTTTGTTTGTTTTTAATTTTCCCACATGCAACCAGTGTATATTTTAGGCTGGTCTTGTCTATTCAATCTTCTCTACAAATACCAAGTTTAATGTCAATTCTGTGTCCTTAATAACATTAAGACAAACATTAAAGACTATATTTTACATGATCTATCTTCATGATTGCTTTAAAAGTAACTTCATTTATATTTTTAAGTATATTTTTCTTGTATACTAAAGAGATTTGATATGATTATACTATAGGACAGTGATTTTCAATCAGTGTGCCATGGCCCACTGGTGTCCCACAAGAATTTTTAAAATGTGCAATAACTGTCTATTTAGTCAGGGGCACTGACCTGTTTTCCCTTAGATTGTCAAATTTAAAAAAAAATGACAACAGCTAACATAACAATAGCTGTCCAGTGTGAATTAATCTAAATTATACTTACTTTTTTTATCAAATAGATAAAAAATATAATACTTTTTTGGTGTGCTGCACAATTTTAGCAATCACTTTATCTTTGCCACGAGATGAAAAAATTGAAAGTTGCTTGTACAGGAAATATATGACCCTTTGGGTACTGTACAGAAAGATCTTTAGACATCAGATATTAGTACGTAAATTCTGTTCACATACTTAGAATCAACTACCAAAAATTCTAAAGGAAGAAAACTATAACTATTTCATCCCATTACCAGCAAGTGATAGAAAGCCTAAAGTATTAAGAAAGTATACTTCTAAGTTGTTTTTTCTTTTTCTTTTTGTAAAATAGAAAAGTTTTCCAAAAATCCCTTCACACTTGGTTATGGTGATTCTTATGATGTATCCTGTGGTGGGGGAAGAGGGTGTATTGGCAAGTATGAAAAAAATCTGCTTTACTGATATTATAGCTCTTATTCAAATGCATACTTCTAGAAAGATTAAAATATGAACAAAAGAAATTTTTTATAAAGCAAATCATACTGCTAAATTTTTTTTTAAATGTTAAGCTACGGGAGACTGTACTTTTGACTGATAAAAATTGTGGTAAATTATAGAGGCTTGGGTGTGTCCAAGATATAACATTGAAATCTTTTTTTATACAGCTACATAGCTTTAAATTCATATGTACAATCTTAAAACGTGCCTTCTGTTTCCTGGGAATGTAAACTTTTCAAATGTAGATGTTATTTTTCAGGTAAAGGAAAAGCAGCTAAGTAAGAAAGGTAAACAGGCATAAAATAAGGATAGTCATTTTTATCTTTATTGAAATTCCCTGACTATATTAACTATATATCTTCAATGCCAATTTTACAGTAAAATCATATAATGACATAGTCTTCATAGGAAATTTGCACCAGACATATCAGTTAGAAATCATAGCTACAGAGAACTAGCAATTCCACAAATTCTTTGGAAATTTTATTATTTTAATTTGTTATTTTAGGGGTAGATATTTAGTAAGAAATCATATAGTAATTCAACTCTAATATAAAGTATATAAAATATAAAGCAAACTTCTAAGTTATATAGAATATAAAATATATCTCCACTTGTATAAGTATATATTCAAATATGTATATATATAATTATAGCTTTGTCATTCTATAAATAAATATACACTATAACATATTGGATATAAAAATTACTTAAGGCACTTTTTCTTCTGATCTAACATGTAAGATATACATTTTAATAGGTTTCAAGTTTTCATTGTGAAAATAAAAGAGAAATAAGCAAGGTATTTTTTGTGATGACTTGGATTTTCTTCTCTCCCTGAATAAATCAATTTGTGAATTGCTTATTCATATATTGAGAAATGTATAGATTTTTCATATTTCAGCAATAAATGTCATCAATTCTAAAGCAGATGCATTTAAATGTAAATAATCATCATAAACAATCCAATATAGGGAAAATATCTAATATGCTAGGGCAATTAGGACAATTCTGATGTAAAAGTACTGGTGTTATAGGAAAACAAGAAATGGTTTGTGGCAGAAAAACACAATGTATCAGTGGGAATGTGAATGCTAATGAAGGAAGCCAAGGGAAGGGGATATAGCAACGTATATTGCAAGCAGACACTGATGAGGACAGATGTAGAAAAATGATTATCAACTTCAGACCCCTAGAGCAACATGAATGAAATCACATCCTTGTGTTCAGGGAAATAAAACAGGCAACTTGGATAGAAATAAAAAGAGGCTTTAATTATCTAAAAGTAAATTGGGAGCAACCCATGATAATACTGAAGTGGGGTTATTATAGAACACAATGTAGAGTTAATTCAGAAATCAGTTTGTTCAAAAACATCAACAGCTGGGTTTAATAATAGACACAATGAATCAGAAATGAATAAAACCTTGAGATGGAAGATTATCTGAGCAACTCTAATCATATTATTAGATTTGCTAAGGAAAATAAAGTGGCAATCTATAAAAGGAAATTATTTATCTGAATATAGTTTTAAGCAATATTTTTAAGAGAAAAAAATGACATCATATGCACAGTTAATATACATATTTCATGGGCACTTTTTCTCAGTTTTATGCCACCTTGAGCACACTACATGGATGAGAAAGGGTTCACTAAAAATAGCAGCATGATTTATAACAGCCAAGAACTGGAAGCAACCTAAGTGCCCAACAGTTAATGAGTGGATCAAAAAACCATGGTACATTTATATAATAGAATACTACTCAGTAGAAAGAAAGAAAGAGCTACTACCCTTTGCAACAGCATGGATGGAACTAGAAAGCATTGGTCTAAGTGAAATAAGCCAGGCAGTGAAAGACAGATACCATATGATCTCACCTATAAGTGGAATGAAATCAACAAAATAAACAAGCAAGCAAAATATAACCAGCAACATTGAAATAAAAAACAAACTAACAGTAACCAGAAGGGAGGAGGTTGTAGGTTAACAGGGGAAAAGGCGAGGAAGGGTCATCAAAGATCATGCAGAAATGACCCATTGACAAAGCCAAAGGGGAGAAGGATAGAGGGTGGGAGGTGGGGATGGGTGGAGCTGGGGAAAGCAGTGGTGGGAAAATGTTGGCACACACACACACACAAATAAACAAGGGGAGGCTAAGAATAGTATAGAAAATTGAGAAGTAAAAGAACTGATATGTACAACTCATAAACATGAACTAAGATGTGTGGGGATGATGGGATGGGGTACAGGGTGGAGGGGATAAAGGGGAGAAAAAAATGAGACAACTGTAATAGCATAGTCAATAAAACATACCAAAAAATAAAAATAAATAATCAAAGATAAAATATAAGGAAGAAGAGCCATATGTAACTCTGGAATACATTTTTCAGAATTAAATTAGACTTCGATTAACTTCTTTTTCTTAGGCTTTTGAACGTGAGGTTTGGGATTCAGACACTAGATTTCTCAGCCTGTTCACATATATGTAATTAGTCTAACTCACAAATGGCATGACGTTCTATGGAACAAGGTCTACCTAAATATCTTGGCATATGAGGGTTAAGGGAACATAGAGTGAAGGGCCCAAAGACTTTACAATCAGAAACTGAATCCTTGCATATATAAACAATTTAAAGAACCATCATGGGAAAAAAATGAAAATACAAAAATAGATTTTTGCCAGATTATTGATTTTTAAATTAAAATTTCTTACACAATGTCTCTTGTAATATTCATGTCACACACCTACTTACTAGAAGCATTCAGCTCCAGGTTTAGAACACCAGCCCTCATCACATACTGATATAAGCTTAAGCAAGACCTTCTATTGCTCTGCGCCACGAATTCTTCATCTCCAATACAGGACAATAATAACAGTACCTGACACATGGAATTACAATAAAAATGTAAATTAATCAATAATAGATAAACCACTCAGAACAGTCTGGCACATACTAAGCACAGAAACTATGTTTTTATTGTGTCGTTATGGCCTCATACAGAAATTATCTGTGTCTCTGCCTTTCCTTTACTTAGGTTTTACTCTACTCACTATTAAGAGCCCATTTCCTCATACAGAACTCACTGTTAGTCGGCACTTAGGACGGTTTTTGAAGAAATAAAGATAGAATACCTATAATGTTTCAAGCACTTCACCCTATAGAAACAAAAGATGAAAACAAGATCTCTGAAGATTTTTCGCTATATGATGATGTTCTCGTTTTGAATGCCCTTGTCCTTTGTATTGGTCTTAAGCACTTCAAAAAACAAAATTAGAAAAATAAAGTGTCCTAAAAGATGATATAACA